>JAKUCV010004356.1:90243-118362 GCA_028386065.3 Turnera subulata
TGTTGGGCCGTTGGGCCAGTTTTGATATGTTATTATCGGACCATTGGGCCGTGTTGAGATATTATCGATGTTTTCATTATGGGCTGTTGAGCCCAAGTTATTGTGATATACACTGTATGCTTAGGCTTGTTGGGCTGGGTTGTCACAGTTCCGGCACGTGTTTACTGTGTACGGTAAATACGGGTCGGGGCGTTTCATTACACCCGTCGTCAAGCCGATTTTTTACCAAACTATAAGATATTGATGTCACAGTCATTACCAAAAGTCTTAAGGTGATTACTAGATGCAGACAAGGATTTCAAGAAGAGTAGGAGACCATAAGCTCAAGGATTAAATTGTGGATCACATGTATGTAACCCAATAAGCGGATATTAGTGCTCCTGAATTCGCAGATGCAGCTAGGATCGTTGGCCACACCAACCGACGTAGCAATTTTTCTTCTTCTTTCTCTCAATTATGTCGAGTCCCAATCCAATCCAATTGGCAAGGATTCTCTATCCGGATGATTATTTATTATCGCTCCAAAACAAATCTGGGATGCTTCCAAATCTGGGCCCCCATTCATTTACGCTCAGCCCAGTTTGAGCATATTAATTAAAATCCAAATCACCCGACCTATATATATTCAGTATATAGATGCTTGTCTGGAACGCACCACTGCTTCCTTAAGCCAAAATTACTGGCTGAGTATATCAATAATGTTGGGCCTGGAGGATTTGAAGAGCAAAACTTTAGCGATTGAGTGAGTGGTAGTGTTAAATCAACAATCAAAATTCCCTTTAAACTCTTAAGGTCCAGATTTCAAGTATTATAGGTCCAGATTTCAAATATTATTAAGCGTGGGTACATAGAAATTGTGTTGTTAATAATGGTCCCACCTTATAACGTTGAGTCACACGGAAATGTTAGCCTGGCAGCCGACTGTGAGTATGAAAAAAAACAACGGGGAGCATGCCAAAAATAGGCAACACAATTAGTAGTAATAGTAGTTAATATGGAGTTTGGGAAATTATCATACGGTGTAGATCTAATTCGCAAGAGTACATCAAAGGCTTTTAGCTTCAGGACCTACTTGATTTCTGTTTATATGGACCTTTTCTCCGGAACCAGAGGTGCGGGGAGGCCTGGCCCATGTTCTCTGGTTGCATTTCCTTTCCACACAAATTTTTGGTTTAATATTAATTGATAGACCAAGAATATATTGGTACTCGGATCAATGCATATACTTCAAACCAGTCTTTTGTTTGTGCGTTTGAGGTAAGATAAATTAGCCTGATGAGGACAGGAATTTACCCATTCTGCATGATAAAGGGACTCTAGTTATTATTATGTGTACCCTAATCTGGTGGTAAAAGGATAGGAACCTAACCAATATTTATTGTACGTTATTCTTGGTAAACAACCCAAAAACTTAAGTTGGTGGGTGAAAATTTTATGCTCTTTATCTTAATAGTGATACATCATACACGATGTACAGTGCACTACTCGTGACAATATGAATTCTTATGTATTAGTAGTAGTATTATTAAAGTTGAGAGGTCATGATCAATTATTCCTAATCCAATCATTAAAGTTTCTGTCAACATTTGCTGGCATAGACAACCACTCGTTCAAAAGATAATGTGATACCCAAACAATAAATCGATTTTGCCCTTTGTCTGCTTTTTTTTTTTTTTTCGAACAACCCTTTTCTGCTTTCTAAGGTCTACACGTCCTTTCCTTTCTTCAGTTCTTGACGAGTTTGTACTCTTCTGATTTCACATGACGTCTGATTCTCATGTTGAATGCCATTCAAACTAATATTAATTAGTATCATAACTTGTAATGAATTAGTTTACTCAAAGTTGTGCATTCTTTTTTAATCTGATCAAGACGGCAGCTAAAATTTAAACTCAAAATACTCCGGCTGCTATTGGGACAAACACATGTTTATTAACACAGGTTTTTCTGGCATATTTAAGGGCTTCAAATGTCTTGGTATCAATCAATATGTTTTGAATCTCTTATTTCTTCTTCAATTTAATCTGTATATACTTTTTTGTTTAGACATTGTAAATCCAACTCATCAAAATTATGTGTAGGTCTAGCTCATCCTCCATGCAACTTTTTTTTACAAGAAGGAAAAGGAAAACAGGCATTATAAAAAGACTTACTGTACATCTTCTATGTGCAAGTTCATAATCTCTAAAATTTTAGCAAATATTGCGAAAGCAATACGCAAGATTTTTGTCCAAATGGACTGCCCTCTTTGGCAGGTAATTGGTAAATGCTATTGTAAAGAGACTTATCTCATATCATCATAATTAAAGCTTGAGCTCTTAGGAAGACAAAATTAATATCTCCAACATCTATTCTGAAATTCATTTAAAGATTTTTCTATTGATGGTAACACAGGTCATAAAAATAAGCGAGGCTAAGGACCACTAAAGTTCCAGAATAAACTTTATAACTTTCTTTATCTAGAAAGTTAACAAACAATTCTCAAAAAAAGAAAAAGTTAACAAACGATTCAACTATTAATTACAACATTAGATTAATTTAAGCAGTGGAAGATGAGTTTTACTTTAGAAAAGTGTCATATTTTAGTTCTTCAAAACTTATAAAAAACTCTCTTTTGCTATATGAATCATATTCGTTTCAATTGGAAGCGTACTTTACACATACTCCATAGCCTTATGGGCCTTTAAATAATTGATTGATATATACTATGCATTACTTGGTTTCCCTCGTAGTATCCGATGTGGCTCTCAAGACTCAAACCCCACAGACCTATTAATCGAGCATCGATGTACTTATATGCTATGCACTAGACAAAAATTGAACCCAAACCTTACAGAAGAACCTTGAGCAACAATTTTTAATAATATAGATTATTGATAAATGAGTTTATATATATTTTCATACGATTGAATAGCAAAATAAGTTAACAATGCATTTTGCAAAATAATTAAATCAAGTTCAAATCGAGATTAGATACGTAATTATTTTTCCAAAGTCATACAAGAACTGAATTTATGCATGATGATGCTATAAATATAAAGCTTATGACTTGGATTGGTATGGTTTTTTGAGACATATGGTACACCAAGAGGTTTTGGAAGAGAGTCGGTTATTGTTTTTTTTTTTCCTTTTAAAACTTCTCACTATAGTTTTTTTCCCAAAAAATCTCATAATTGCTATTATCTCATAATGGGGTCAGGGAGAGTTTTGAATTTGGAAGGAAATTTCAAATCATCTGATGTCTTGAGCTTCCTTTATTAAGTTGAACTTTGTCATTTTAAAAAAAAAAATAATGGATTAGATGTTTTCGATTGATCAACCAATCTTTTGAGCAGAAAATTCAATCAACTTACGCAGCCTTGTTCAAATTTATCCAAGTTTATCCTAATTTCGAAATCTCATATCCAAATATTTCAAACCATTGGTTCAATTAGCTTCCCCCTCGAAAGAAAATTTATCCATGACCCGTGAAATTAATTTTCAATCCACCACTAAGTAATGTGGGTTTGTGTAATAAACAACATGATTTTTTTTGTTTTTTTTTTCAAAAAAATTAAAAAGAAAAATCCTTAACCACCAAGTGTTTTAACTTTTAAATTCTAGAATCGCATGCACATTTCTTGATGAGCAGCCACAGTAGCAGAACCCAAAAAGACAACAATGGATATTCCTTCCATAAAGCAGAGCCTATATGAATATCAGCACACACATGACCACATTCCCCACCCAACCTTTCCCCTTTCGAAAAAGTAATTGCAAACGTGTTCATATTTATATCTGTTTTTTACCTGATCTTCCTGCCATGGAGAGTAGACCACAAAAAGGGCAATGAAAATATTTGTTGGTTCCCAAAATATCCTAGTACCATTAACCCCACGAATTTGGAAAAAGTAAATTTGTATTCATTACACTTTATATAAATGAATTGGCAGCAACTTCCGGGTGTTATCCTATTCTGAAAATTCTCTCTTGTCCCTTTCTAAAGTTTCTATAGAAAAAAAATGGACCAACACCTAACTGCACGCAACCTCTCTGTGCCCACCACCACACAACCATCTCTTTTTTCTAAAGAAGCTACCTATTAATACATAGTTACACTATGCAACAAACTGTTCTGTTAGTTCCGTTATTAAGGTAAACGTAGTTAACTTAAGTTCACATTCCATCCATTTTCAGTAATGAGTATCCCATTTTTTTAATTGAATTTTGTAGAATCACCCTTAATTTACATATATATAACATACGAAATGAACAAATTATAAAAAAGTAAACCAACTCTGACAAAAATTTTAAAATTTGATTCATACCATGTGGAAGTCATTGGTTAGGGAACATAGTCATCTTTGGATTGACGGTGCACTTCTTTGTTTTTGGTGGCTGTTGGGTGCAATCTTTAAACAACTTGCCTTCAAAGAAGCATAGATGACATTTCTTAATTTTTTAAATTTTAGGTATTTTATGCAAGGATAAACTCTTATTAATAGGATATATTCAACTTTGTTTTTTTGGTGGCTGTTTATATCTGTTAGAGATAAAAACAAAGGACAGTTTGAATTGGGATCAACCTTTTTGTGTGTGTATATATATCATGAGCATATATTTCGCTAGCCTTGCCATATGATTGTGTTGTTGAGTCAGTAGTTTTGTGAAGAGAGCTAATTAACTTTTCTTGGTTGCTTGCTTTTTTGGATGGCAAAGTTTAGTGTTCTTGTCGGGGTGTCTTCTCTTGTCCTGCTGGTCTCTCTGGTTCAAGGAGAGTTAGCAACCGCTGCAAGAAACCATGATGGATCAGAAGAATGGGGATATGTTGAAGTGAGACCAAGTAAGTCTTTCCTGTCAGTCATATATATATATAATATGTATATTGTCCATTCATTTTCTAAGAAAAAAATCCATTGAAGGAGAGTTTCTGGGATGAGTTGACTATGTTGACTTGTATATTTTTGTTGCTCTGGGTTTGTGTTTAACAGAGGCACACATGTTTTGGTGGTATTATAAAAGCCCTTACAGAGTTGAAGATGCTTCTAAACCATGGCCCGTCATTCTTTGGTTGCAAGGTGGACCTGTGAGTGTATAATATTTATTAACATTCTACTTCCAGATGTACCGGTAGGGTATTGATTTCTGCATTTTGTGATCTGGGATTGGATGTTTTTCTTTGTCCCGCTGCCTGCCTGAAGTGGACGACTTTCTCCAATATTTCTTAATCCCTTCAGCTTTCTCACCCTTTATTCTCTTTCATTGTCTAAAAGCAGACCACTGTTAAGTTGTCCATCACATTAGTTAATGCTTATTGTTATCTGATTGAAGTGTTTTTCTTTTCTGTTCTTGTTCTACGAAAAAAGGGAGCATCAGGTGTTGGGATAGGGAATTTCGAAGAAGTTGGGCCATTGGACTCCAATCTGAAACCGAGAAATTCAACATGGCTGAGAATGGCTGATCTCTTGTTTGTGGTAATTAATTTGATCATCTTTCTTTCTTACTTTAAAGTTTCAGAAATCAAATTTTAAAGCATGAAGAGGTTCCCTTATTATACTATATATGTTGTTGTTGTTGTTCTTTGTCTAGGACAATCCAGTTGGGACAGGATACAGTTTTGTGGAGGATTTGAATGCCAACTTGTTTGCGAAGACAGACGAAGTGGCTGCAATCGATTTAACTACCTTGCTCAAGGAGCTATTTAACAAGAATGAGACCCTCCAGAAGAGTCCTCTCTACATTGTAGCAGAGTCTTATGGTGGCAAATTTGCTGTCACTCTTGCTTTAGCAGCTCTTCAAGCTATTGAGGCTGGCACTTTGAAACTTAAACTTGGAGGTATATATGAGCATGCCCCCTCCAATATATTGAAGGAATGAATTTGTTAATTAACTATAGGAAGGTGTTTTACTATATATGAATACCCAACCCACACATATATTTCTATACAGGAGTAGCACTGGGTGATAGTTGGATCTCCCCAGAAGATTTTGTGGTGAGTACTCAAGTCTAATTTTCATTAACTACACTGAATGGAAGTCGATTAATATACATAGAGCAACACTATCTAGTTTTGAAGGTCAGAAATTTGTTTTCCTAAAATTTCAATTTCTCAACTTTCCAGTTTTCATGGGGTCCCCTTCTTAAGGATGTCTCAAGGATTGACAACAATGGCGCTGCCCAAGCAAACAGGTCTACATATAATCCTCCTTAATTCTTTTGTTGTAAACTAAACTGATAACCTTGAGAGAGTTGTTTTACCATCGGTATCTGATGAGAAACTAAACCCACCTTAAAAACAACAGTCTGGCACAGAAGATTAGGCAGCAAATCAATGACAATCACTATGAGGATGCAACAAATACTTGGGCCGAACTTGAGGGTGTGATTAGCGCTAGCAGCAACTCTGTGGTATTGTAATTTTTTCAAAGTTTATTTCTTTCTATAAAATCATCTTTAATAAACATTTGGCCTGTTGTAATTAAAAAGAATGGATTCATTTTTGTGGACGTCAGGATTTCTACAATTTTCTTTTGGATTCGGGAATGGACCCAGTATCTCTCACAGCAGCAGAGTTATCACGAGAACTTGCAATCAAGAGCTATGTGAGATATTTTAGTAGCTTGAGGTCATTTCCTGGTGGCGGTGTGGGCGATACTGATAGCTTAATGAATGGTGTCATCAAAGAGAAGCTCAAGATTATCCCTGACAATGTCACGTATGATTTGTTCTCCCCCCAATAATCTTCTCATTAGCTGATCATATTTAAGAAAGAATGAAAATTTGCTGGGGAAATGATGGGTTAGTTGTTAATAATCATATGAAATTTGTGTTGGCAGATGGGGAGGGCAGTCGGACCAAGTCTTCAATGAGTTGTCAGGCGATTTTATGAGACCAAGGATTAATGAGGTAATTATTCCCAGTTTTACTTCATTTCCCAGATGTTAATTAATCATCACTAATGTTTAAGTATTACTACAAGTTTCCTTCCAGATTCTCACATTCATTTCTTAATTTGCTGTGTTCCTTAGGTTGATCAGCTTCTGGCCAAAGGGGTGAATGTCACCGTGTATAGTGGACAAGTATGATCTGTCTAGTCCCCTCTAATTGGATCATCATTACAACCTTATGGGAAGTGGTTGTACATCCACTTCTGATTGAAGCGACCACCCATGTGCATATACATGCCAATAGTTAAATTTGGTCCAAAAAAAAACAAAATCCTTAAATGATCTCTTTTATATATATATTATTTATTTATCCATATTTCAGTTAGGAAAAATCATATCCATGCATCACGTCATGTCTTGTCATCCACCAATAATACCTTTAGTCATTGATTTTCTCCTTCTCTTTCTAAACAATCATTTTTGTTCTCTGTTACTCCTCCTCTATTGGTTGTAGCTTGATCTCATTTGCGCAACTAAAGGGACCGAAGCGTGGGTTGAAAAACTCAAGTAAGAATATGTCATCCAGTGAACTATTTATCTTTATTGTCAATCTTTCTTTTATATTTTTCTATGGGATACTTATACAATACATTCCTTGATTTTTTTTCCCTTTAATCTCCCTTTATTATATATGTACTAATTTGTTTGTTTCCAGGTGGGAGGGGATTCGTGACTTCTTGAATATGGACAGAACTCCTCTTTACTGCGGTGACCGAAGCACAAGAGGATTCACCAAGTCGTACAAAAACCTGCACTTTTATTGGATCCTAAAAGCAGGCCACTTTGTAAGTAAAAACTCACTATAGCCACCCACCCACATAGTATCTCTCTGTCAAAGTCATCATCATAGTTTGTAATTGCTTGCGATATTAAGAGGAAAAGACTCATCAGAATTATATACACATAATGGGGCACTTGAATATACTACTCCCTCCATTTCATTTTAATTGTTGTTCTAGGAATTGTTGTTTGTTTCAAATTAATCAATGCATTGATATATCAAATACATGCCAGATTTTTTTTTCCTTATTTACCCATAATGATAAGACCTAAAAGATGAGTAATATTAAAAAAAAACAATTAATGAAAGAATTAATTTAATCTTTTTATCATATTACTAAAATCAAACAATTAATATAAAATGGAGGGAGTACTAGCCTTTTGATCCCATTGTCGTATGCTAGTTGATCTTTTTCAGCCGAATATGCTAGTTAATTGATTTGTTGGAATGTTTCTTCTTTTTTTTTCCCCAAGCAAATCACCTATAGCCCCACCGACATATTTTGTACTGGCACTTGACTTTTTGTGCATACACAAGAATCTGAAAGTTTTCACTATTTGTCAGAGGAGCAGCAGATATATATAGTTTTTAATGCAATTAATCCAGAAAGTCAGCAAAATAAAGTGAGAAAGACAGAACCTGAAAGACTCCTCTGACACGGGAAATCTTTACTGGAAAAAGTGATGGTCATAGTTGAGATTCTCACGTGTACATACATTAGTATAATCTTGTGTAGGGAGTAGTATTAGAATGTCAACATCTTTTCTTATGTTTGCGACCAAAAAAAAAAAAAAGAAAGAATTGTCAACATCTTTTTGGTTTGTGTTTTTTACGTGGGTGCAGGTACCAGTTGATCAACCATGCCTTGCATTAAACATGGTGGGACAAATCACACAGTCACCAGCTGCCTCTGCGTAGGAACATACAAAGGAACATTGGTTTAAAGGAAGGAACGGTGTGGGGGAGGGGTAGAAGGGTACAGTGCCTGAATTAACCTTTCAAACTAGTAGTACACGAGCAGAGATAGAGAAGAAATCGATAGAACACTGCACAAGTTATAGTTCATTTATTGTGATAGGTTCTTTCAAAGGAAATAAATTTTCTGGTTTGGTTGTTTGCGAAATATCTTTTTCTATTTTTTTTTCAGTTGTTTAAGAACTATTTTCTGTTCAGTCGCATCATGAAGAAAAGAAAGGTCCATCAACTCTTGCGTTAAAAAAAAAAAAAAAAAGAATCCTGTCCAATAGAAGGATAGTGGGATAAAGCATGGCGAGAAGGCTCATGACTAGTTGGTTTCTTCTTTTACAAGAGATGCACTAATTTATTGGACCACTGAATGGGTATGTGTATTGGTCAGTACAGAGGGATTAAATCAGTCACCTGTTGCTTCATACTATACGTTCTGTTGCCCATAATAGTTCGGTTGGATGGTTGTTATACATTCGGTCACGGTGTGTAAACCAGACAAAAGATATATATGTAGACAACAAACAGTTAACAAATAGTTTTGAATAAATAATTTGTCTAATCAACAAGAAGTTTACTTCTTCCCTTTTTTACGAGATAACAAAACTTAACTCTTTTGTTAATTTAGAAAGCTCTGGTATAAAAAAAATTAAGCCAAAGTTGATTGGTTTGCAAATATTCCTTTTTACAAGTATAGCACGTAATGTGGACGATAAAGCATCAACATAGAGAACAACTAGACAAAGACGTCACCAATGATAAGGTGGTACAGTAGTTGTATGTAGGATTAAAGGAGTCTTAGACAAAGGCGTTGCTATAGTTTAATCTTGGCTTCCCCCTATTGTCAAAGGCTGACTAATAGAGACCTACATCCCATAAAAACCTGCCGAGTAATAATGCAAAGACAAGTTTGAGAGGGGAATTGGTGTTTTCAAGTCTGGAAACACCCTCACCAACCTTCTTCAATCCCCTTCTAGCCATCTCATCACTCCTCGTGCCATTCTTTTCGAACTTGGCTTGGAAGCTGTATTCTGTATTGGTGTAGTGGCATCCAAATCCTACACCAATTTCCAGCACAGCATTCACCAGACCTTATAAACTTTGTGAGTGAGAGAATTAGACAGGGGTTGTCCTCTTCTGATGCGACTTTATGTGACAGTAGCCCACACCGGTAGCAAAAATCACCAGTCGCTCATACCCAAATTTGACGCAAAATTCGTGGCCAAGTCAATCTTTGCAGAGGATTCCAGGCCTTAGCGGCTTGGTCAGTTTGAATTCCATCTTAGCACGGAACGAGCAAATTATCCAAAGTATGTTCACCAAGCTTATTAGTCTTATATGGAGTAACTCCAGAGGTACAGCATGCATCTGTGCCCAAAAAGTGGGATAGGCGAAGCGATATACCAACCTCCCCCCAACCTAAACTTCTGGACAGCAAAAAGGGGAAAAAAAAATAAAATATAGAGAAGGCAGTGGCAGTCGGTAGATTAACGTGGAAAATACCCAATCAGCGGTAGCCATTGAATCGAAAAAAAATTTATTGGCGTATGATGCGATCCAAAATTACATTTGATATTTCAATAGAGAAGGTTTATATATTACAAGCTATACAACCCTACGTAATTAAAACGAACGCCACCGATATACATCACTCCCGTATAAAACCAAAGAATTAGTGGGAATCCAAGAGTTTATATACCACCAACCTAGAGAATGGCTAAACCCAAACCACACAGACACCACCAGTTTTACTCGATCTTTTCCAATACTTCCAGCCTGGTTTTCCTCTTCCAACCTTTCATTGTCGCAACGAGATTGACCAACCCGACAATCTGATTTTTGCTATACTCCTGCAAGGAAAGAAATATATTGGAGTATTACATAACCCAATCACCCAAACCCTGAGGTGTAATACGTAACAGCAATATGCAATGTTCTTACGGGATGAGCTCGTGCCCAATGAACATACTCAGTTTCTGGCAGGTAATAAGCCTGTATGAGTTCGATACAAGTTGGATTAATATCCTTTCAATCAAGTAAAAACCCCAATAATATAACGGCAATGCACACAACTTCTCCAACATGCCAATTCTTACCTTGATGAAAGTTTCAACCGTCTGTAATTTGGGCTTCACATTTGTGGTAGCAAAATGTTGAAGTCCGTTTATCAGAACCTACAAGAAACAAATATGGCATGCTAAGTCACAAACAACTTTAGAAAATGTAAAAAAAGAGGACGAGTAAGGTACCACAAACTGAAACACACAAATTACTGATCAGAATAGAAAATGACCTGAAGATCTAGTGACATCAGAGCTCGTCCTTCATCAGTACACCTCTTCACCCGTGATAGGCCTTCAATAAGAGTTTCAGCAACTATTTCAACGCCATATTCTAAAAGGAGGTCTTGAACCTAATTGATACAGTCAAACAGTTTTAGCCTAGTTATAGTTCCATAATTGGAAAGTTGGGAACTTTTTATCAAAGATCACAAGTCAAAGAATAGCTCAAAGCACAAAGGCCTATTGACACCCATCGGTGTAAGTAAATTCAGCCATACAATGAACAAATCACATTTCAAGTATATTTTGTGCTCAGGCTATAATATTTATCTATGCAGCTTGTTTACCTAAATATTAATGAAGAAAATAATATTAGAAGTTAGTCCAATCTTGCTTCCCAGAAATACAAAGATCTAGAACCAGAATGGCACAAAAGAAAAATGAGAATCTTATCCTGCAATTATCAAGCTATTAGGAGATTGGCATTGATGATTCCAACCAGCCAAATTTAGAAACTTAATTGTTCACCTAATAAATAATCATATATAGATTCATCCATATATCAAGAACTATGTCAAAATGCAAAAATTCCAAAATGGACTTTTAACTCTTGAGATCCAAATGTAATATCCATTATGAATGGATACTTTTTATTCATGGAATTAGAAACAAGGAATAGTAAGATCTATATAATCAACTGTTAGTTGTCAATTTGGTCTCCAAAATTTTACAGGTTGAAGCCCTGGTAAGATGCAGCACTATTTATTACCTCCTTGTGAATTCCCCCATGAGCAATTCTTGTTTTATAATGCTTGAATTCTCCCAACAACAAATCCACATACCTATCAATATGTCACAAACAAGAGGAACATGTCAAATGGTAGTATTAGATCTCTATGTACCAATTAATTTATGCAAGGGACTCTGATGCAACAAAGAAATCTTTTGCATTAAAAAAAAATATATGCAGAAGGAAGAAATTTAAAATTTTAAGAGATAACCGATGGGCGAGGCATTTTATTAACAGATAACCACACAGACAACATCAAGTATGTGGGAAGAATTAAAATCAATATGTAGAAGCTTGATCTTTCAGTGCTATCCAAACCGGGTTAAAAGAATCAAAGTCAACCAAGCCATTTAGGTCCCAACAAGCAACATGGTTTAATCAGCGAAGTTTGAAGGAAGACCAATGAAATAACTCAATTCATGCAAAAGGCCTTCAGAACCATGATTTAACAAAAGCAGTAACCCCAGCCCCAGCCAAAATCTGAGAATTGACTCATGCACTGAAACAATGTAGTGAGATAAAATACGCAAAATTGGTGAAAGAAAGTGAAGCACTGAGTTGAGTTCAGAGTTGACATGTCCAATGAAACCAGGTAAATGTATTAAAAGAAATGGTTGGATAAACTTAGCAAGCAAAAGACTTTGAATATCCAATATGGCCACAGAAAGCCACTCCCCAACAATCTAAAATGAGGAACACAGTTACAATCCTTGCCAGGAATGCCATCGGCAAAGAAATCTATGCAAACAAAAACTTCTTTCAATGTGAAGTTTTCTTCTGGCGCTATAGGCACACAACTGAAAATTAAAAAAAGGATTATCAAATAATCAACTTCAAACATTGGTCAATTCATATCTTGTCAAGACAAATTCCAAGAATTTTAATAATAGGTCATGACATTCAGGTTTCTTTGGGCACAGACTAGTATTCAGGTCTTATTTTTGGGCTTCAGCTTCAGATGCCCTCCCAGGGGTCGCGTTGGCTTAAAAGCAAAAGGAATGAAGAGGTATTTCAGATTTTTTTCCCTTCTTTGTGTCTGTGTTGGTAAGCACATCTTATTTCGCCAAACATGTAACTGAAAATGAACATACCAACAATATTTTTTTCTTAAATCTCAAAGACAATGGTTTCTGTAGCTACGATTGTTACACAATCACAAATAACGTTCAAGGAAAGAAACAAACCCATTATGCTCTAGTCCAAGCTCCTTTACTTCCCATTTGGCATTGGCAATCCTTTCAACATACCTGCAACAGCGTCCCTAATATCAAAACATTATAGTCATAGCCAAGACAAAGCACATTTATTTATGAAAATTCCCAGGCTGCCAAAGATCCTACAGTTCACTTGATCTCAATTACAAATGGAAGTTTGATGGAACGAAGTTAAGGCTGAGGTACGTAAAACTAACAGAGCTACAAGGACTTGACAAGGATAATCCCCAGTTTCATGAGTGGAATTTTTGTTCTTCATTAAATTTGGTATCCACAGTGGACTTGAAAAGAAAAGGAAAAAACAACAAATTATCTATTATTGAGAGAAAAAAAAAATACATATATTCAGTTTATGCATGAAACCAGCACTCCGGTGATTAAATAACTCTAAACTGGATACCAATTCCCAACTTACCCATTAATATGAAGTAGTAATCTTGCAGTGGTGCGGTGTATGTGCTCTGTAAGATCTGGCACAGGATCCACCTAATAAAACATAATTCAGTTATCAATCATAAAAGCATCAAAAGAAAATCAAAATGATGCAGATTGGGCATTCATAAGCATTTATAAATAACAGTAATCATTGTAGAGAAATTAAAAAGCATAAACTAAGTTCAATAACAAGATAATAGAAAAGGAGGAACAGCTGGATGGTTATGTCTACGACTTGTTATTGGACATCTGCATACAAGTTTCAGAGAATATTACAAGATTTTGCCATGGTATTGTCGCTGTACTTCAGCTACAAATTGTCTTGTGATTGAACAGAAACATTTTACAAATGTGTATTGCTAAAGTGCTTATGTTAAAATAATTAAACATTATATAGTTAAATAGCAAATCTGCGGATATTGAAGGATAACTGGTTGCTGTAAATTAACGATCAAACAAAATCACTTTGAAAGGCCAAAAGCTCTCCAAAACAGAGCTACTAGCATCACTGCATGAAGTACCGATAAAGGTTTAACCTTAGAAACTGCCAAAATGTTGAGAAGCTATAAAAAGTTGTTTAACAGATATATCCAGAGCCAAAAATCCTGCACTAAGAAAATGTTGGAAGCTGCTTCGGTCACGCACATAGGAAAAACATAGAGGCATCTGGGTAAAAATAAAAAAAATAGAAGATAGACTACTGACTATATGAAACAGAATTTTGTGGTCATTTTGCTTTCTAGCTAGACTGTTCATAATGGCATAGACTGTACAGATGACTTCAAATCATCTCCACAAATTTGTTTCTCCATGACTTCCAAAATTCATATTCAATAGTCATATTCAAAACAAATACAGTCTCATTAGCTTGTTGAAAATTCTCCAAACGGCAATAGAGAAATATACCAGGTGTGCAAAAAAATCTTCCACTATGGCTGGATTATTCTGAAGAAGCATCGACTGGAGATGAGCTTTAGATCTATATAATATCCGAGCAACAAGAGCTACGGTGTCTGCACCGGCACATCTCTCCTGCAGCAAAATAGCCATATAACTGATAAGTACAACTGCTGCAACCTATGAACTATTGCAGCCAAAATCATCAAAAGAACAGTTCACAGGAAGCACAAAGAATTCACTTTTTATATCATAAGTAAACAGGGAAACAAGAATACACAACTTTCTTAAATTCAATCTCTCCTACTAGTCCTGAAACTCTACAGTACACTCTAAACATGAAATGTAGAAATGTGCTTCATCTGTGGCTTGATCTTTGTTCTTGTCAAAGATCTATTCTTTTACCTTTTTCAGATGAAAAAAACCATTTAGAGAAAAAGAGTGTCTAAAATATATCATATTCCACGAACACAAGATCAGATAAATAATAATATTGTATTTAGGGAATTTAGCATTTCCATTGCACCTTAAGAAATGCCACAAAAACCCTTTAAAACTGTTGGTCAATGGGGAAGCCAAAAGGCAGATCCTAATTCAACAGTTGTGTCAACATGTAATGATGCCTATAGAAAATCTAGAATTTTAGTACATCCAGACACACACAACTAAGCGAGGTCTTCCTGTCCTTGCCTCTCCCAAATGCATGTTAAACCCAGGAATGAAATCTTGAGTCTGGACTACAAAGAGGCTCTAGTTACATCAGATATCTGCCCAACTCTGATAAGCAAGATCCAAAGTCAAAGAGTTTGATGCTGTGAGACTGAACACCAGAAAACCAAGATCGACAAAAGTAATTGAGCTATCTCAACTTGGCAAGTCAATACTACGCCCAACAAGCTGACAACAAGACACAGATAAAATGCATAATCCATTGATTCAGATAAAACTTTGTTTTCTAGGGCATGCTAACATAAATACCTTGAGGCCAACTGAAGCGGGTGAATGATTGGGAGGGCTTGCTGGAGTTATTTCAACATGTGTGTGAGAAGATGCCAATGGGGTAAACTGGGGTTTTATCCACTGTTCACAGTCTTGAGTTATTCTGGATAAGGCAGTCTTCAGCCGATCTGAGTATCAAAGACAGATATGAATTATTGCAACAGAAGGGAAATGGAATTTTAGTTCAAAAAGAAAACTATCCCCCTTCCGAACCATTCCCATCAAAATGTCTCCCTGCCCAAGTTGGAGGGCATAGCGAGGAAGGAAATGAGTTTTAAACATTTTCCCTTAGTTTCCAAGTATCTTCCCTTCCTCTCGTCTAACCCAAGAGGAAAAATGAATTTGTTGAACTTACAGTTAAGAGAGTCTGGTAAACCTTTTCCACTTGAATTGGAGTTCTGCTCAGCAAATGTTTCAAATACAGAATAGAAAAAAACCTCAAACAACTGGCATATTCCCTGCAACAGGATACTGAATCAGGAAAAATAATTTAGATAAAAAAGCAATTTTATCATAAAGCAATTAACTAAGAAACAGAGAAGAAACAAGAAATGTAAAAAGAAGATAGCACATACCTTGAAAAATTCAACATTCACTATTTCTAGCTTCTGCATGAGCCTTGCATATTTATCCATGGACCTAAAATGCAGAGAATAAAGAGAGCTTAGACAACACAATTGGATGCAGATATAGAATGCTCACTGATTCCACTGAATACAGTACTTCACCTTAGAAGACAGAGTGAAGATCCAGTTTGAGCTGTTATCTCATCATTTTTCCACCGTGATGTGTTATTTTTCAGTGGTTTCGAAATTCGACTAGGGAGTTGACTATCCTCATCAATGAAGTCTGCAAGAAGATCTTCATTTTCATCCTCTGAAACAGGAGATCCATTTGTATGACCAGCATCACTAAATGTGGGAGACATCTTATCATAATTACAACTATCACTAAGATGTACGGATTCGCCAGAAATTCCACCATTAACCAATGAAGTACTATGACCTTCTGCAGATATATGCATCACTTTTGGCAGGAATGGGTTTCCTGTTTTAAGCCAAGTAGCAAATCCACTCTTCTTAGCAGTGGCATCAACTGAGTTAACTAACTTATCAGAGTGATGCAACCTGGCATTAGTAGATTTGCCATCAGATGGACCAAGCAGAGGTGCCCCGTCACCAATAAGCCCAGCAAAACTGATTACTCTTACAGTATCTGGTGGCAATGTTAGCCAAGTTTCTTTTTCCAAAACCATTTTAAGTGCCTGGAAAGCAAAGAAAAAATGTCTCATGTTTGCTATATAAGTACCCACGCACCAGTACAATGTATTAAGTTCCTCAACTCAAAGCCCAAAAGTTAATCATGTTCACTGAACATCTATGGTATAGCATAGCTAAGATGCTAAAATTTGTAACTACTGCAGAAACAGTAGAATTTGTACTAACTGATAAATATACTAACTCTTAGCTGCACCCCTCCTAAGAGGAGCTGCAAAGTTTAAATCGTCTATACCCGAGCTACAAAAACAAAGCAGTGCATTTCTTGCATACCAAGAAATCATGTCACCTAGCAGATTTAGCTTAGGTTGATGTGCAACATCTACAGCTTACAAGCACTTCTACAACAATTCCAATCCAAATAACAAGAGAAAAAGAGGAGAAGCACCAGTTAAAGATTTTTATGAAAATTAAAAGAAAAAGAACAATCAAACTACCGAAGATCTAGTAAATCACGAATCAACCAAAGCCTATCTACTTGGAAATATAAAACTTTTTGGGAACTTACATGCATATTTTGCCGGTGAAATGCTACAAAATAATTCTCACAGACGGCCTTCACTTTATGCCTGAATTCAATTGCTTCAACTCCACAGAAAGCTTCCCCAGCTAAGATGAAGACATTCAGATCTTCATAATTTTTTAAGAATTGGTGAATGCTTGTTGAACCAACAGCAGCAGAAGAAAGTAATACTGAGAGTCGACTTGTTGTAAGTTGCCAAAGATTCTTCCGTCCTCTCTGAAGTGTTTGGGAAACAAATTCTGTAGCTTCCTTTCTCAGCTGATACCAAGGGGATCCACTGCTTGATGCTGCACTACCATCATTTCTAGACTCATCTATGGCTGAACTTGTGGTTCCTACTTGGTCGACCAAAGAAACAGTGGAAGCAGATTCATCAACAGAAGATGAACCTGGTACTCTGTCACCAGATCCACAAAGGGATCCATCAATATTTTGTGAATCACAAGAAGCTGTTGTCGTTGAATCAATTTGTTGGACCTCCCCAGAATGCCTAGAGTTGACATTTTCCTTCTGCTTCATATTTGAAGTTAAGCATGGCGATTCCTAGAATAGAAAAAAAATTATGAAAAACGAGGAAATATGCTACGCAGAGAAAGATCAAGAGAAACATCCATCAAATAAATAACTGTATCAGACATCAGTTTTCAGACACACCTCCCATTAAAGCAGATATTAGGTAGGAAAGGTTTATGCTCCTCCAACCATACTATAACATTAGGGAAAGCACTTAGATTTTTGGGCATTTAAAAGTCTCCAGCTATCAAGTCTCAATCTTTAGATAGCATGGCCTCATCTAATGTGAAATTTAGATTATCTACAACGGACATGATAAGTAATCAGCAACCAAATAGAAACAGCAGAAACTCATAAGTATGGCACACAAGATGCCAGAGGCTGTACCAACACTAAAGGATATCAACCATGGGTTAGCAATGCCCAACAATAATCGCTAAAGCATAAATGGAGAGAGCTCAGAAAAGGGCTAAAGCATAAATGGCGAGAGCTCAGAAAAGGGCTAAAGCATAAATGGAGACAGGCAAAAGTATTAAACCAGACAAAAGCCACAAGCATTGACCATAGTGCAATAAAAGGGCAAGAAAAAATAAAATTAAATAAAAGTTTAAAACTAAAAGACCTTATTCTCCAGCTCAAAGCTCATGATTTGATGATAGGAAGACATCAACCTGAATAGCACAGCTAGTGTTCTCAACAAACACTGCCTGAACTTTGGCTCAGGTATCCGAAGGCATAGATCACTATAGGTAAGCCTGAATGATTCAAAAAGTGACGGAAATATATCAAAATGGTGTTATGCATTGAATACAAAAAATCTAATCGGGAAAACGCAAACCTGCTATTCTGCATTTCCACGCCCAAATTCTGCACAGAAGAGCTGATAGTTTAGACAAAAACATATTTTAACAAGAAACTAAAGAAATTAAATCCAACGCAGTTCGAACCCAAATGAAAAGAAAATTTGCCAGGAAAGCACATAAACTAGATGAAATAATAAACAACCTCAATCTATGGAAATATGCTTTCTCACAACACCTCAAAATTGTACTTGAATTTCAGCCACTGAATAGTCAAATATCATCACATACCTCATGCACGATATCCTTCAATACAGAGTGGGTTTCTGAGAGAACTTCCTGCATGAAGAAGCTTTGTAGCTTTTCAGCGAGCCCAGAGATATCTCCAATCAGCGCATATGCATCAACCACCTGTAGAAATATCATCGCAATCAATCAGGTATTCTAGAACTTCCCACAATGCGAGAAAAAACATGACATTGAACAATTTTAATACCTACTTGCTAATGAAACTGTGAATATGTATCAATATTGATAGAATATCATGAGCTCCCAAGAAGTCGGAAACAAAATACATTAAAACCAGAATTTCACAAGTTTCCCCTGACCTTCGTGAAGCAAGAAAAATTTTCTTTTTCAAGTACATATTAAGGGCATCAAAGCTTAGCTATGCCATCTCCAACAAAGAAAGTCACAAGGAAAGGTACATCCACAACCAAGATCTAAGAGTATGCTTTTCACAAACTAAATGGCAGAAAATGAAACATAGAGACTCAAGGCAATGGGCAAGTGTGCTCACAGTTAGGTAACTCTCCTCTTTGAACTCCTGGCAAACTCCTAATAAAAGTGAATCCAGCTTTTGAAGGGTCCTTCCCAGCCAGACCTGCATTCAACTTGAGAGTTGAGAAATTGGAGGGTGATTTATATGGAACCGTCACCAAAGCAGCACATGGATAAGCGGAAAGAAGAAAGGCGCAACAAATTTCAGTCAGAAATGAACTTAGATTTACTCATAGCGTCACATTTCAAACACATTGTAGTACTCAAATAGATAATTCACCTCAACTCCACGAGTCATCTCCTGGATTGCCGAAAGCTCCGATATACTGTCCAGTAGCTGCAAATATTCAGATAGAACTTGGAATGCCTGGGGAGAAGAAGAAAAATCAGTGGATTTCTTTGCAGCAGGAGCAGCAATTAACAAGAATATGATGGATTGGAACAGGAGAAAAAAAGGACTTCAAGGAAGAATATCACAAGATAAATGAATGAAAGAATTACTAAAAGGTTACTTTGCAGTAATTTCCCTCTTCAACAAGGGCTTCAAGTGCTGCTTGCATATCCACTGCATGACGAAGCTCAGTTAAAACTGGAAGCATGTCCTGCAAATGAAGACAACAGCATTTAGCTCTTCAATTAGGCTCAAATACCAGCATGACCAGGAGACAGTGTAAAACTGTTGATTGCCCTTCATATTTCATAGAATAAGAAGATATAGCCAGTTTCCCCCTATCCACAGGATATGTAAAAAGCGGAGAATGAGGGAAAGAGGAGAGCTGTGAAATGTACAAAAAAAAAAAAGAAAGAGGGAGGGAGGGAGGGAGGGAGAGAGAGAGAAAGAAATGTAAAAAATGAGATAGGGTGGAGGAAGGAGAGCATTCGGACAGTTTGTGGAGCAAGGAACATACCAGGAGAACTTGTTTCTTTTTCGAATAAGAATTTACTACAAGATCCCTAGAAACCTCATTCATTGATGAAGTTAAGTGCCTCCTACCATTCTGCAACCCAAGAAGAATGTAAGCCAGAATCAAGAAAAGAAAGCAGTACCACAAAACGATAATGATAATGATGGTGATAAAACATCTTAACCCGTCCGTAATAGTTAAGAGAATAGAAAAATGATAGTTTTTCCTGGTCTCCAAGAAATAAATCTTCCTCGTTAAGATTTGATCTTAAAATCCAACCCCGTTCTGGTCTTTTAAGATTTTAAGATTATCACTGAGATACAAGCTCATCCATTAAAAATAATCATTTCAAGGAAAATATAGTAGGAAAATTTACCATGCAGATGACATTTGCAACCTTCAAGTCTTTCTCTAATTCCCTGACCAGATTCATCCCCTTCACTGGCCAAAAGCAAGTATAAACATCTAATTCATAAATAAGACTACACAAAGGTGTCAACCATGCAGTAAACTTTAGTCAAACTAGGGGGGAAAAAAAGGTGGACTCGGCATCCAACTTGAGAGCTCTAAGCATTACCAACAAAGAAAGGGTGCACCAAAATTGAACTTTTTAATCAAGTACGTAAAAACGATCAGATTCAGTGGCTGTAGAAATGGGAAGGTTCAAAGGACTTAAAAGCAAAATTTTCAGAAAGCAAACCAGTCATAGTGAAATGATAGGAATACATGCAGCCTATCTACTCATTCAATATGACTAGAGGAAATTGACAAAATATAGAGCCATAAGAAAATATAAGTAAGATTGTAATAAAGCACAAAATAGTGACATCTTGTAAGCTAACTACAATGGAAAAGTTCAACCCACATTGGAAGGATAAGCCAACCGCACAAATGAACAAAAAGGAACTTGTCGTCAAACATGGATTGGGAATGTAACAATGAATAAGAGTTCCTATGCATGAATAAATAAAATAGAGGGAAATCGATGAGCACCGATAAAAAGTCAGCTATATGATAGGAACTTACCCATTACTTCATGATGCTCCATAACATGGTGGGATAACTGCTCAGCTACTCTATCAAGTTGCGCTAATCTAAGAGTGCCCTACAATGACAAAAATTTTATAAGTCCAGTGATGGTTCACATTTCGTGAATATAGTCAATGCATTATGTCAGCGATGTCCCAACTTTAAACACGGAATTAACAATCATTTTTTATTTGTGATGATTGTACTTCATAAATTGAGTAGGGAATAGACATCCAGAGGATTAAACAAATACCAAAAGTGTGACGAACAATGGGATTAGGACCATTACAGCAACCAAAAAAAACTCACAATTCAAAATACCATACTGTTTGTTTAATAATTTTAGATCTGACAACCTTTCCACCAATTCAACTGGTAATTATTATGTCTTCACTAAGAATTTTTTTTTCCATTTGCTACACCTCTCAATTGCGAACTGTCCCTTGCTCAAAGTTAAACCAACTCTAATTTCACATAAACAATCTCCTTGAGGGTGAAAACTCCCAACCTTATACATGTTAAAAAGGCTCACAAACATATAGATAACTGTATCCTCATGCATGCACACACACATGTATCCCGAAGTACATAGGCATCCATGTCTATTTCAAAACATGATTCATAACCAGCTTGCCATCTTCCTTCTCCAATTAACTATAAATGGTGATTTGTAGCTCATAAAAGTGATATGTCATAGAACTAATATCAGATGTACAAATCATGCTATTTGCAATTATTTACGGAAATCTTTTTGTTTTAGCTTAAAATAAAATTCAAATATGACAATACGAAAAATATCACTCCAATTTAATGATTTCTGAACTTGGAAACAAAGTCTTCATTTTCCACATTTTTCAAGTGGAAGCACAGGCCCAGTCACTTCAGGTTCCACATCCAAAAACCAAACTAATGTGATTCGATAGACTTTAGGAATATCTTGAGATATTCAAACGAACCTTTCAAGATTATAGGCGAATTTTTACATGTTAGGTAAAACCTCATTTCCATTCATTAAACAAAGTACCTGTTCTTCAAAATAAGCCACCTCATTTTCTTCAGATGGAATATGCTCTAAAATATGCTTGATTGGATCAAAATTCTGCAAACAGCAATGACAACAATCTTTCAGTGAAAAAATTTGATAGCTCATACTTCAATATAAACAGATAATAAATCTCAAAAACAAAATCTGAAGCCACATTTTGTATGGTCATAGGAAAGAGCAATTAACAAGCCTTGAAAGGAAATGGTAAAGCAGATGCAAAAATTCGCAGACAAATCCAAACACTCTCCACAGAAGGTAAACATGTTATGATGATGTCACCACCTGTGCCATAAATGATTCTACTTCAGAAAGCTCATCATTGCACTAGATTTAATCTCTCTTAAGTTACAGCAGGCTGAAAAGCAAACTTTCAAAGAGAAACTTGAGACTTTTTGCTTTACTCATGTCAAAATGTAGAATGTGCATTTTTGTTTTCATGAAGGAGTACAGAAAAATCTGTAGAATTAGCGAGTAAAATGATTGCCAATATCTTACACGCAGTCTGAGAGTAAAGCATGCTCAATTGAGCAGTCAGCAACCAAGTTATTCTTAATCAACACAAGCCACCCCAGATGCAACCCTTATAGCATTCTCATCTCATTTTTTTTTCTGGTAACATTAAATGGAAAAGAAAAAGGACTGAATGAACTACAAAAGTTTCCTCCCCAGAATTAGCAACTTTGAAAAGCACTCTAGCATCCAAACCATTGGAATGGATATAATGAACTGAGACTTCAATCTCTCTCATGGCTACCAACGTGAAACCCACCGACCTTCCCCCATTTACATTATTTCAGATACACATCAGTATCATAAAAAAAAAAAGGTTGCTAAATCAACTGATATCTTTTTAACACATGATTTTGAGCCCTTAAAATTTGCATATGCAGGCCAAACTCACCTGCCAACATATGTTAAAAAGCAATTCATTCTAATATGTCAAGCACTCATATGGTGCAAATTGTGTTGAGTGGGTTCATGCTTATACAACTAAGCTTTAGCAAGTTTTCTAGAAAATGCAAGAGAAAAATGGCACCTAAGTAAGACAGAGAGATATATCTAAATCCACAAAACCTCTTCATAAAATTCTTCTTCAAGCTCCTCCACCGCTTGCCCCTGCGGTCTACTTCCATATATTGACCGTAATTCTTCAGAACTTGAGGGAAGACTAAAACGGTGATGAGAAGGGAGTCCCGCGAGCACGCGAGCAACAGCAGCAGCTGCTTGAGCTCGAGCTGGAACCTGCAAACCAAGTAACAGAAATGATACGTTGCTTAACAACTCGTAGAAGCAAAGCAGTTAATAAACGAAAAACAAAAAAGAGGAAGGGGATAAGACACACCAAACACATTAAAACTGCCTAGAAAATGATGGATTCAATGTTAAAATAACCGTTATAGCACAAGTACCTAATCCATTATTTGGTAACGTCGGTCAAACCGAAAGGCTAGAGCTATTAAACCTCTAAATTTTTACAGCTACAAAATGAACCGGCTAAAATAATTTGCCAAGTAAATGATTGATTGTTGCTAAAGGATAGAGATAAAATAACACTAGATTTCTACACCAACATTCCTCTCGTCTGCAGAATCCTAAAACCACAGCAAAATTCTTCGGTTAAAATAAAATGCATCTTCCAAACAGCTGAAATAGAAGAGAATTAAAGTATGTCTTACGGTACCTCGGGGCGATCGGAGGCAGGAGGCAGGAGGCCGAGGGATCGAGCGGATCGCACTGAGCTCAAGATCTTCTCGCCGACCTTGGACAAATCCATGCCGCCGCTGCCACCGGCGCTGGCGCCGCCTTGGAACAACAGAAAAGGGACCAGGAATAGCAAGCGAGAGCTCTCCAACACACCAACGGCGCTGCTGTCTTCGCTTAAATCGCCGCCATTGAACAGAAATGGATTCCCCAATACGGTGCCGAATGGGAAGAGGTTCGGCTGCATTTCAACTGAGATCCGGCCTGGCAATCGCAGGAGGGAGCTCCATCCGAGTACGATTGTTTTTGCTTTGTCGAGATCTGTTCTCGTGTGTGCGGTCGCGCGTGTTGTATGTATGCTTGAGGATTGCGGGTGGTTTAATGGCGGTAGAAATTTTGGTTTCGGTGGACTTCCGGTGCTGTCACTCACTGACTTTTCTCAGATCTTGATCCTTTCATGTTATAGTGAATTAGTGATACTTTATTACAAAGACAAAAATTAGTGATCCAGCCTCTTTTTTTCTTATTTCTTCTTTTACTTTCTAATTTCCCGAGTGTTTTTTCTTTCTCTCTTTTATTTTGTTGTTTTACTTATTTTTTAATTTATTAAAGATGGCTTAAACGGTAAAATAAATCGGTTTTAACCTTATAGTGGCAGTTTAAGTACAATATCGCCTTGTTTCTTGTTGTGTATGTGCGTTGTCGAATTTAGCAAAAATTGGCATTTACTAACGTATGCCATTTGACCTTGAATACTTTGGTTCGTAGTTGTACTCGCACTTCTTTATCGAATAACCATTCCTTTCTCTTCTTCACTTCAGCAAGCCCATTCCAACCTCTATTTACATGTTGCACTTTCGCACCTTGAAAAGAAGCAAAACTCTCGCTAGCATCCTCCAATCAGTTGGCTCTCCATCAGTGGTATTAGAAGCATCCACCACCAGCAATGAGTCAGATTCAAAAATGACTCTATCAAAACCCATAAATTTGGCTCGTGCCATGGCTAGCCTCATACAGCACGCCTTACTGGTGAGAGAGGCTAGCCATGGCACGAACCAAATTTATGGGTTTTGACTCTGCTGTCACCAATGAGGCGTGCTAGTAGAAAGTTTACCAAATTTTCACAGCAATCCCTTGTAACAGCTGCCAAACCCGAATTGGTATTGCAAGAGGTAAAAGAGGCATCCAAGTTGACCTTCAGCCATCCTTCAGGTGGTTTGCACCACCTCTGATCAGTAAAGCATTATCATGGGTAACTTGTCGTTGCAAAAGTAACTCAAAAGACAGATCCATTGCCCACTGCATAGTCCTAATTAGGTCAATCCGAACGTTTTGCCCATTCAATCCACCATTTGACAAATTCAGAAAATATATTATTGTCTATATGTAACCCCCAATTATAATCGAATCAGGTCGACTTGGCATATTTACAAAAGATAATATATTTCAACCTCCAACCACATATATTATATTTTGGATCACTCATTACTTGTCCATTTCTAAGATTCTTATTTTTTAGACCCAATTCTTACCTTTCAATCTCCCCATAAAATTTAGTACTTACACGAATATCAAAAAATGCAACAATTTTGAGAAGAGTTTTTCTTATCATTCACTCACTTAGTTGTCGCAAACTACAGTGATCCTCTCTTGAATATCACCTATTAGGAGCGAAGAACTTTTCACAAGAGAATTCAATTGCCAAAAACCTTAGAAAACTAATTAGGGATTTTGGCGGCCATCAACATCTAGTCTATTAAGTCATAAGAAATCTTAAAACTTAACTTTTAAGCTAAGTTTCTACTTAGACTACTTACATAATTAATTAGACAAAATCCAAATCATTATTTAACTCATATGTGGACTATATTATTATTATTATTATTATTTTGTTTTCCTGCAACGTTGTTCAGAAACTCGTCTTGACGATGTATTTCACATTATTGTTATAATGCCAACACAAGTTGTCTTCCACTTCATTATTCGTATGAATAAGTCATAACCTTAATAACTTTTGCCTCCTTTATTGAAAAAAGATTGTCCAAGTTTCCTATGTCCCATCTTCCTTTCCATCCGTTAAGTCAAATATACCAATGCCCTCCATCTCGCATCCACCTTGAATTTATCCTTTGTAACCAACTACCCTCTCAAATTAGAGCTTTCCTCCGATGATGTTTTTTTTTCGAAATCGGGAAGGTATGTGTGTATATATACTGCAACATGAGGGCTACAAAAGATTCTCGAGCTGCGACAGCAGCTACATTACTGATGTTTCATCGTAATCCCTCATTAAATAATTACTTTCCAACTTTCTAATTACTCGATGCCATGAACTTGATTACACCTTTTTGAATAATGCATTAAAGCTAGATTATATCAAGAAGTCCGTTGAGAATCCTTGTGCCATCTTTGGTGTTTTTTTTTTTTCAAATAAATAAAGGATTTATTCATATGAGCATAAATAATACATGTTGCAATTAATGTTTAGCAAAGCTAAAGATTGAAAAATATAACGAAAATTTGCACAAATCTACAATTTAAACTTAAACATATAGAGAGTTTTTGGCACGGTATATACCTATATTTTTGGGTTTGTTTTCCTTATATACATGTACTTTGAAATTGTTCTTTTTATATATATGTACCCGTTTATATACTTATATTATTTAAATTGTTCATATCCTTTATTTCTGTCTATCACTTTGTTTAACGGAATCTATGCAGCACAAAACAATATCGTTTTTGTCGTCCCACGTCAGCCTAAAAGATGCCACTTGGATGATGTGTAGTGTAACAGCCCGAGTAAAATTTTTGATTTTTACCGGGACTGTAAAAGTCGTTTTACCGTGATCTACTGTTGAATTAATCTTGGGTAATTAATTCAAGGTAAATCGGGAGTCATTTTTCGAAACCGAGAGTTTTCCCGCGCTCGGAAGTATCTGTTAACTAACCGAGCCTCGGTTTTCAATTCCGAGACTTGGACGACGTTCAGGGGTATTAACCGGATTTTCTGAGCCCAAGTTGTATTTTCGGACACGGGACGGAATTTGACGGAAAGACGGATATACCCTTGTACTTCTAACGGGTTAAAGCCGGAACAGAGGATATCTTGGTCATCGACGAACAAACAAATTTGGCCGATGCTCGAGACACGTTTCTCTCTCCCGGGCTAACTCTTCCTCTCTCCCGTTTCTTTTTCTTTTCTAATTTTTTCTACTCTCTTTCTTTTACCTATCTTTTTCTATCTTTTCTTTTAATTTTCTCTTCTCCCCACTTATTTTCTTTTCTCTTCCTTTTCCTTTCTTTTCATTACCTTCTTCTCCTCCACTACCGGCCACCCACCCACCATCTTCTCCACCTTCTTTTTTTTAAATCTTATCTCTTCTCTCACTTTCTCCCCACCTCCCACCATCTCCATTTTTCTGTTTCCTTTTCTTCTTCTATATTCTCTTCTCTTCCTTCTTTCCTTCTTCCATCTTCCACCCGACACCATCAACCCATCTCTTTTCTTTCTTCTTCCTCCCCGTGTACCACCGCACCACCAACCTCCATCCACCACCCATCACCACCGTGCACTGCAACCTGAACCAGCCACTTCACCACCAACTCGCGCGACCGCTGCAAGTCTCCACCACTGAACCACCACCAGAGCTTCGTTCCTCGCGCACACCGCCGCGTCACTGCTCTCCTTCCTCGCACCTCCGTCTTTAGCCACACCTGCACCTCGACGCCGCGCTAGCATCTCCAGCGACGCTCCTCTCCCTGCGTTGCCTTCCGCCTCGCCGCCACCTCAAGAACAGCAGCTACGCGACGCCGTGAGCCGACGCCTGCAGCACCTGCACCGCCTTCGTCCCCCTCACGTTGCACCACTGCCAAGCCTCTTCCTCCTCGCACCTTCGACCTTCACCGTGCCTGCACCCGTCGCCCCTTTGCCGGTGACACCCCGAGCACTCCTCCTCGGTGCACCGCCGACCACTTGCTCACCTGTCGCCTCACGTTGTCGCGACGACCGCACCAAGGCGAGAGCTCACCTTCACCAACGACCCTTGCACCACGAAGCCATCGCCCTCTCGTCACCACCATCCTCCTCTATATCTTCTTCTCTGCATCAGCAGCTAGCCACCTCGCGACGCTCGCCCCGAGCTGCTGCCTCGCCTCGCCCGTCCGCTACTCACGCTGCAACACCCGCAAGGTGAGTACAGTGCACCAAGTTTGAAGAAGACGACACTGTGTGCATGGGCTGTTTCGTTTCCAT
>JAKUCV010004356.1:122263-192343 GCA_028386065.3 Turnera subulata
TTGGTGCATTCCAGACAGGCTGCAGCGTTATCCCTTGGACCGGGCTCGGATCCATAGTTTGCATGTGTCGCATACAGTGTTAGTGAGTTATTTAAGTCTTCCGCTGTGCAATGTTTTCGCTATTATTGGGCCATTGGGCCGGATTCGTTACTTATGCTGTTTTATTATTTTGGGCCGTTGAGCCGAGTTATGGTTGTTTACACTGTATGCTAGGCCTTGTTGGGCTGGATTGTCACAGTTCCGGCTTGTGTTTACTGTGTACGGTAAATACGGGTCGGGGCGTTTCATGTAGCACATTTTATTTTGAAGGTTTTAAATGTTTGAGATTCAAGATTTAAGATTTAGTTAAATTCTAGATTTTAGGAATTAAAGGCTATTAATTGAAAGATGGATACAAATAATCACTAAGTATAATGGCCGAAATTATTATTAAATTAACCATGTTAATGATTGCTTTTGACGGAGGGACTAGTGTTTCTTCATAAACAAAAATTCAGGGTCCATTCAAAACAAGATAAATATTAGGGGACCAGATGGTAAGAAAATGTTAAAATCCAGGGTCCAAATAAGTCATTAATCCATCTATTTACCTTGTGACATGAGGACTTTATTTAGAAACTTCAAAACAATGAAACGGATTAATGGGGGAGAAACAAGAAAGGTAATTAGCGATTTCAGACGGTGGCAAAGGCAGACAAACAACAAAGACCTGATGATTCGCAATAATACTCTTTCCAGCATAATTATTCAACTAACCGTTATCCAAGTTTTTATACTTATGCCATCGTCCGTTCATTAAGAGAAAAGGTACTACTAATATTTTTCCATAACAATAAACTAGAAAGCGAGTGAGATATCCAATCAAATCAGAGAAAACCCCAAATAGAATGAAGTTGGGGTAAACAGGTTACAGGTGTCACCGGCCAGGTCGTCACTTGTCATCACTTCCTTTGTTGTCTAGCAAATTAATAATTCTACTATCCCCCATTAAATTAAACCATTAAACCAGAAAACACAACCGTTTCCAAGTTAACCTTTTTCCAGAAGCGCTCAACTAAAACCGAGCAGATCTCTAAAGAAGCAAAAGAGAGAAAAAAAAAGCGGAAAATCAATCATTGCATTCCTCACTAACAACGCCAATCCAATCACGCTCCAAATGGCTCCAATTCCGTCGGAGAACGGCGTCGACGGCGACGACGAGCGGGAAGAAGAAGACGAAGAAGAGGAAGAGGAGGAGGAGGAGGAAGAAGAAGAGCCGCGGCTCAAGTACCAGAGAATGGGCGGCAGCATACCGTCGCTCCTCTCCAACGACGCCGCCTCGTGTATTGCCGTGGCCGAACGCATGATCGCGCTCGGCACTCTCGACGGTGCCGTTTATATCCTTGATTTCCTCGGTAACCAGGTCAGTCAAGTCATGCTTCGCGAGATACATAGATTAACCGAGCTGGCAGTTAGTTTTATTGTGTGTGGACTGGATCTCAATTCGAGTTTCCTTCTTTTATTTAATATATCTTTTCAGGTCAAGCAATTTACTGCTCACACAGCTGCGGTGAATGACCTTAGCTTTGATATTGAAGGGGAATACATCGCGAGTTGTTCCGATGACGGCTCTGTGGTGATAAATAGTCTTTTTACCGACGAGACATTGAAGTTTGAATACCATCGCCCGATGAAAGCGATTGCCTTAGACCCCGAGTATTCGAGGAAAGCCTCTAAGAGGTTTGTTGCTGGTGGTTTGGCTGGTCATTTGTACTTTAACTCGAAGAAATGGCTAGGTTTCCGGGACCAGGTTTGTGGTGCATTCCGTAATGTGTGTGTTTTTAAAGTGATTTGTTATGATGGTGTAAGGAATTCGGTTCTCAAAAAACGGTGTGGTTTTAGGTTTTGCACTCCGGTGAAGGTCCAATACATGCGGTGAAGTGGAGGACCAATCTCGTTGCTTGGGCTAATGATGTTGGCGTGAAGGTGTATGATGCTGCAAATGACCAGCGTATAACATTTATTGAGAGACCGCGGAGTAGTCCTCGCCCTGACCTCTTGGTCCCTCACTTAGTTTGGCAGGTAAGTTCACGTTACTTCCTTCTTTGTTTGGGTTTTTGGTTGTGGTTTTCAAATCATTTTTTTTAATAGCCTGGCGGTTCTGTATTGTGTTCAGGATGATACTTTGTTGGTTATTGGATGGGGGACGTATGTGAAAATAGCGTCAATAAGGACCAATAATCAGTCTAAAGGAGCCAATGGGGTGTATAGGCAGGTTTCGATGTCTAGATTGAACCAGGTGGATATTGTGGCTTCTTTCCAAACCAGCTATTATATTTCAGGAATTGCTCCTTTTGGTGATTCTTTGGTTGTTCTAGCTTATATTCCTGGGGAAGAAGATGGAGAGAAGGATTACAGTAGCAGCATTTCGTCACGACAGGTATTTTTGTGCTATGATTGGTAGTGTCATTCCTCTTGGAGTGAAATAGCATACTTTCTAGATAATATGTAAAGGTAAAAGTTGCTACGAAGTTAATGCTTAAAAGTGTCTTCTACCAATTATTATTTCTGACTTACCTTCTTTACTCAGGGCAACGCACAAAGACCTGAAGTACGTATAGTAACGTGGAACAATGATGAACTTGCAACAGATGCTCTGCCGGTTCATGGTTTTGAGCATTACAAAGCTAAGGATTATTCCCTTGCTCATGCTCCATTCTCAGGTTAGCATGTTTCTGTATTTTATTTATTTTTTTTCTTATGAAGTTGGCATATTTTCCTGGTTGCGGTACTGTATTTGAACTTTTTCATGGGAGTACAGGCAGTAGTTATGCTGGTGGTCAGTGGGCAGCTGGTGATGAACCATCATACTATATCGTATCACCAAAAGATGTGGTCATTGCTAAACCACGGTTAGTGTTGATTGTTTCTTTATTTCTTTATGTTTACTTATCCTTCAGAACCACTTCTAAATCAATGTTCCTGTATCAGAGCCTAATGCTAATATTTATGATCATAATTCAACTTTTGCATTTGATCTCTGTGCACTAGCTTGAGCATGTGAAGGTTTACAACATATATGCTAAATTTGATTGAAGCCTGCATTTTCTTGTGCAGAAATGACATATTTAAAAAAGAAAGAGGCTATTGATATGAAAAATGTAATATCTGCGGAAGTATTTACCATATGAAGTGTAATTCTTTCTAGGTGACCTTCCCTTTCAATACCCTTTTGAATGTGACTGGCTTTTGGGAAATAAAGCGTGCATTTACAGTACTGAAAACACTTGCAACTGGGATGCCATGTTGTTTTATTGCCAGGCTAGAATTTCTGATTTTTATTTGATTTTGCAAATAAGGTTCTAATTTGCTTCTCAGCATGCTTTTACAAATTTCTATGGCATTCAGTGCTTTCTTATGATGCAAGGATTTTCTTGGTTCTTTCGACATTATGGAAAAACAAAAGAGTAGACTGGTAATACTTTTCAGATGGCCGGAAATTCGTTGTTTTGGAAAGCCTCTTTCTTGTATAAGACTCTTTAAGTTCTTAAAAATGGCCATCATGCAAGAGTGAATGAAAAATACTATTTCAAGTTTCAGTTAAGAACTTGAGAACACTAAAAAGGATATGAAATATAGAAACTCAAAGCTCTAGCTAAACTTTAGAATTCACAAAGGAATGAATATTTCTTTTGGGATTTGACGAATGGTTTTTCTTTGGACAAAATGCTCTGAAGGAAATTTCCAGGCTTTTGGTAATATAAGGATGGTATTTATGCTGCTATTGTATTGTCATCCTTTCTGGAACTTTCATGGATGAAATGTATTCTATGTTATCATGAATAGCTTTGTCAAAAGCATGCTTCTGCTTGTTTATTTGTTATAATGAAGTTGATACATTTATAATTGTTAGGGATGCTGAAGATCACATTGCATGGCTTCTACAACATGGCTGGCATGAAAAAGCTTTAGAAGCAGTCGAAGCTGGTCAGGGTCGGAGTGAACTCCTCGATGAGGTATTTAAATCTATTTTTTGTCCTTTACAAGCACAGACTTGCCTTTATTTTGTGTCTTGCCCAGTGTATGCAGGCAGTTCACCAACTGACATTTTGTGCCTTTTCACAAACTATTCATGCATATTCCAACTGATAAAAGCTTGATCTTTAACTGCCTCTACTGACTTAACTATGTCAGTTTTACGTGTCCTTGTCCTAAAGAGAATGTCTTACTCTCCAAAGCTGTTTTAACCGTGGTTCAATTTTGATAAGCTCCTTGTTTTTCCCCATCAAAACAAAATAAGAGGGAAAATAAAAAGAGGATGATCAGGGAGTTGAACATTTTTTATTTTTGCCAATGTAGGTTGGTTCTATTGGTAACGTTTCTTTGCCTGCAACACTTGCCTAGTCCACTTAACAGTTCCTTTTTGGTAGGCGAATAAGAACTACTGTTAACCCCTACTGAGTCTGTGGCATGCCCAATACAAGTACAATTTCATAATTCAGTTGCTAAGGAGCTGCCTATGATTGTATTTTGCCTTTCTGGATTTCCATGGGTGATAACGTGCCACACGCTATAATTAGTTATTGATTGGTTATTGGTATTGTAAAGGACATTAATGCCAGTGGCACTACAGGAGTATGATTTGAATGTGTAGTAATTTGTGTTTGGGGAGGAATGGTGGAGCTTTTTTGATGGCCTCTATTTCATTGATTGCCTTAATTTTGTGTGATGCACAGGTGGGATCTAGATATCTGGATCATTTGATTGTGGAAAGGAAATATGCTGAAGCAGCATCTCTATGTCCAAAATTGCTACGAGGATCTGCTACAGCTTGGGAAAGGTAAATATTGTGTATCTGTAATTTTTGTATGTGGTTTTGCAAGAACTAACTTTGGACTTCTTTTTAACAGATGGGTTTTCCATTTTGCTCATCTTCGGCAGCTTCCTGTATTGGTTCCATATATGCCAACAGACAATCCAAGACTGCGTGATACTGCTTACGAGGTTAGCTCAGGGTAATAAGTTCAGATAGTCTTTTGTGTTTTTTCTGATGATATCAAGATTTTTAATTGTTTGTAATGCTGCAGGTGGCTCTTGTTGCTCTGGCAACAAATCCATCATTTCACAAGGATCTTTTGTCAACTGTTAAATCCTGGCCACCTGTAATCTATAACGTATTGCCTGTTATATCTGCTATAGAACCCCAGCTAAACACTTCTTCCATGACAGATGCACTGAAAGAGGTTAGTCAGTGCTTTTACATACACCAGTTGATTTCCCTAACTTTGGCCTGGTCCTTATCTTTAATCAGCACCTTTCTTCTTTATCAGACACTGGCAGAGCTGTATGTAATTGATGGCCAATATGAGAAAGCCTTTTCACTTTATGCTGATGTAAGTATTTTGTTCACCCCCTACTTTTGTGGCAATGCGTGCACAGAGCAGCCATCCAAAAGTTGTTCATTGGAAAAAAATGATTCAACAGTCCTGTATAATACAAGAAATTTCTGTGGTGATCCTCAAAATAAACTTATGCATTATTATCTCCTAAGACTGTCATACCTTGGATGATGTTGCCCTTCCAAAAATAGTAGCCGACACAAATCGTTTAAAATTCACATGAAAGCTTGAGTACTTGCTGATCCAAAGCTGCTTGTTATTTGATCCTACTATATAGGTCCATTTATTTTAACCTTGATTTTTCTGGGGTAAAACTGATGCCATTCAAATATATACCAAAAAAGGGATGCTCTTATTGTAAGATTTTTTATTTTGATTCTAGTAGCTGTCTAACAGACCACTGAGCATATGTGCTTTATATGTGTCTTTAACAATTTGCGTATAGTAGTGTGAAATCCAAGGCACATTGTCCAATTTTGACAGTTTGAAGATAATGCTCTCAGACCTTTATGAGGAAATTGCATGTGGATAGTGAATTATCTGGAATCTGATTTGTCTTTACTCCCTTGCTTATTTAATTAGTAGCACCACTGTAACTTTGTGACTGCTAATTGTCTTAGGAAAGCAGGAACATGCTTCTAAAGCACAACATACGACCGTGATTTTCTTCTTCTTCTTCTTCTTTTTGGTTTTTTAATTTTGGTGCTTTTATTTTTCAGCTTATGAAGCCTGATATATTTGATTACATCGAAAAGCACAACTTACATGACACCATTCGTGAAAAGGTATGACTTTGTTAGTGATAGTTACTGTTACCTGGGATTATTAAGCATGCTGTCAAGTTATTTCTGTTGTGAGAACATGCCCGTATCTTCATTTGAGCATTTTACTGTCCAAAACATATGAAGTTGGTGGCTGTCGGAGAAGTTTTTTTTTTTCCAATTGTTGGAGAGCAGGGGGAACACCCGAATCTCTTTTGTAAGTAGACTGTTGGGTTTTGGGATCTCGTAGGGGGGGGTCAGAAGCTTTGAAGTCTTGCTCTTACTTGTTCTATGGAAAATGTTTGCACTTTTCAAACTTTGGAGTTACCATTCTTTCTGATTTGGGACATAATCGTATTCTTAGCCTTTCTTGTGATGCATCACTGGTATCAGTTTTCCTTTTCTGCTATAAAGAACTGGCAACTGTATTCTTTTATGACAATGCTGTTTTTCTCTTAAGCTGTTCTGGAGAAGGTGGTTCCTTAATAGAGGGAGCTTCCCAACCTCTAAGCCAATGTGTTTCAGACAGACGGAGCTGCCATTATGAAGCTGAAATTGTCTGAGAGTATCTTTCAAATTTTGGCTATCTGAATTGATCTTTTTTTCCAATATCCGGAAATAGATGAATTTTATGCAGCCTGATCATTCTTTATATTTTTCATCGTTTATCTATACTTCTTAGTCCCATTTCTTTTTATTCTTCTTCCTTTTCTTATTTCACTTGCATGATTGCGTTTTTGCTCTTAGATCTGTTGCTCACACTTGTTGCTCGGTAGGTTGTCCAACTGATGATGATTGATTGCAAGCGGGCAGTTCCTTTGTTGATCCAAAACAAGGACTTAATTCCTCCATCTGATGTAGTCTCACAACTTTTGGCTGCCAGCGAAAAGTGTGATTCTAGATACTTCTTGCATTTATATCTGCATTCACTGTTTGTAGCCAGTCCACATGCTGGAAAGGATTTTCATGATATGCAGGTAAGATGATTTGGCTTCTATTCTTTAAGATAGTTCACTACCAGGCACTCCTCCTTGTGAAGGTTTTTATTTGTTTGAAATATCTGATTAAATATGCGCAGTCTCTAATCATTAGATAGAACTTCTGTGCCAGGTAGAGCTTTATGCAGATTATGATCCAAAAATGTTGCTTCCTTTTCTTCGTAGTAGCCAACATTACACGCTTGAGAAGGTATGGGCAGCTCATAGGTATATAATTATGATGTCTTTAAAGATGAAGAACTATGTACTTTTAACTGTTATTTGCTAATGACTGATTATGAACTTACTTTTCAGGCATATGACATTTGCATCAGAAGAGATCTTTTAAGGGAGCAAGTATTCATACTAGGAAGAATGGGAAATTCAAAAAAGGCCTTAGCTGTCATCATAAACAAATTGGGTGATATACAAGAGGTACCTACGGTTTTCCTTTAAGCCTTAGATCTGCTTTTGCTTTCTACTTCTGTTCTTTATTGCATTAATTATTGGTTGTGCTGAGTAAAACATTTTGATTGTCTGTGCAGGCTGTAGAATTTGTAACTATGCAGCACGATGATGATCTGTGGGAAGAATTGATTAAACAATGCCTTGACAAACCTGAGATGGTACATTGATTACTTTATTCTCTTGCTGCTGTTTGCTTATCTCTTACATGATTTGGTAATTCAATCTATGACTTGTTTCTTGTCACGCTTAAGAATGTGTTCTCACTTGACAGGTGGGAGTGTTGTTGGAACATACAGTTGGGAATCTTGACCCTCTCTATATTGTAAATATGGTACCTAATGGGTTGGAGATTCCAAGGTATGTTGGCCTGCAAATTATACATTGCTTTAGTTCATTATAGTTAGTTTAGTGCTTGATTCTTAAATAAATCTGGGTTCTGCAATATCAAATGCAGCCGTAATTCATTGCTGAGATCCTAGTTCCAGTTTTCTTCTTCTTATCACAGTTAGGGCATTGATTTAGTCCATCTAGAAAGTCCCTCTCACTCTTTCTGTTTTAGATCTCTGTACTTCCTTTTCTTACTTATTTGACGAAAGTTTAAGCAAATGCATTAAGTCGAAGGTTGAAATCATTCTCACTTCAGGATTAGATTATCTTATCCTGTTTCAGTAAAGATGGCTCGAAATACAAAAGCCTAAGACTCATGAATAAACACTAGAGAGAAGAATGTGGAGGTAATTGGAGTCTGATTTACACTCCTGTTCAAATGATGCTTTAAGTAGGTGTTTAGGGATTTCTGAACCCTCACAGACATGCTCTAAGAATTCCCACCAAACGCTAGAGTTTCCTTGGTCCAAATAGAACCTTGTCTTTGTGCTGTCATTTTGGTCTTTGCTTAGTGTTACCATTGGAGGTCCTTATTATAATTATTCTCGAGCTGTTATGTTCTATCAAGTACAAACACCAAGCTATTGAAGAACTCCAGCAATTAGGCTACATGGTGCTCTCAACTTTTTCATTTAAAAATTAACTTCACATCATAAGCATATCATGTTTGCTTTTAGTGAAACTGTTTGTAAGCTTTTTTAAGCAATGCAACCATAGTTTTCTCTCCCATTTCTTGCACTCAGTATGTAACTGTTGTCATTTATCATGTTAATTTCAGGCTTAGGGATCGTCTTGTCAAGATTATTACTGACTACAGAACTGAAACTTCTCTTAGACATGGGTGTAATGATATTCTTAAGGTAAGTTGCTCTATGTGCTATTGCATCTTTCGTTACAAAGAACCTATCTAATTCTTTTTTGGGAATTAGAGCATCTGTTATTCTTGTTTAACATTTTGGTGTCCTGAAACGTGCAGGCTGATTGCGTGAACCTATTGGTGAAATACTACAGAGAAGCAAGAAGAGCAATCTGCTTAAGCAACGAAGAAGATAGCACACGGCCAAAAAGGGACGGGAATCAAAATCCTAGTGCAGCAGAGAGAACGAGCATGAGAGCCACAGAGGTTAAGTCAAAAACTAGGGGGGATGCAAGATGTTGCATGTGTTTTGATCCCTTCTCTATACAAAATGTATCAGTTATCGCATTCTTTTGCTGTCATGCTTATCATATGAATTGTCTTATGGATTCAATGCACACTGTTAGTGGCAATAAAGGGCCTGGAGACGAGTATGACAATGACGATGAGGACGACGATGATAATAGCGAATCGGATGCTCCTCATTTGCGATGTATCTTATGTACTACCGCTGTTAGTTGAGATAGTGGCTCGTGTCTTGTAAATCCATTCCTTTGGGTGGAGAGGGGTGGGGCATTGTCATGAGCCCTTTGCTTTATTTTTGGGGCTCATTTTTTGTGTTTGTATATCTTTGTCCGTGTGCGCTGATTCATCAATTATTCATATTCATTGAGCTTCAGTTGTTGTACTATTTTTTGTATGACTATAGTGCAAAAGACACGTTGTTGGCCATTTCTGGAGAGTGTCTTCAAGGGTAGTGTCATTTGCGTTTAGATCTAGTGATTTGGATTTCTCTTGATATGACGGGTGTGGTGAACTAAGAGATACACTATTTTGTGGTTCTTGTTGTTACACAAGATGAGCATTCTTATTTTTAGTTTAAAAAACCTATAGTTCTTTGGAGATTAGTTTGTACTTTGGTTGAATACTTTGAACGCTCTCTGACTCTGAATTATTTGCTTTTATGAGAGTCAGTTTTAGTTTCAAATTATCAGTAGCATATGTTTCAGAATAAAGCGAGGACATACAACTAGGCAAAAACTCACACTAGTATATGGGATAATCGGTGTCTCTGTGGTGAATGGTATGCACGAGAGTATATGTGTCACGATATGAACCTTTACCCTCTTAACTACGTCACGCGCCGTATAAAATGACAGATGCGATGGTAACGGCGGACTTTTATGTGTTTGAATCTAATTTAGGCGAATTATTTCCATTCCAGAAATGACACGTTTATTTTGGGGGTGCTAATAGAAGTGATACTATTGCTATAAGCTCCAGCGCTAGAAATATTATTTTCCCTGGTCCTATTTCAAAGTATTATAATATCACAATCATGCAAGGACTTGCTTGATTGGTCTTGGTAAGAGCTCTCTTAGCCGGCTAAATTCTCAAGATGCTTGACTGCATATATATAGCCAATTAGAAACCATTAGACTAACCAGTGACAGGAAAGATTAGTTTAAGTGCCGCCTGGATAAAGAAAAAGGAAGATTACAATGTCTAAAGACAAGCAGAAACCATCCACAGTACCACCCTATTTAACTCCAGCACAGCACTGAGGGAGCATAAGGTGCGAAAGCTGAAAATGGCACAAGTATCAACTCAGTTGTTAATGGTGCTGCTTCTGCTCAAAACTATGTGTGTGTTAGCTGTGTATCCCAAGATGGGAATCTTTGGTGGTGCTACAAAATCCAGAATGAAGCGCTCACTTCTAGAAGAAGAGCCATCACTTCCACCAGGGTTTTAATTACATCATTACACTCAGACACTTGATCACTTCAATTATAAACCAGAGAGTTATGACACTTTCCAGCAGAGATACATTTTGAACTTCAACTACTGGGGTGGACCAAACACTAGCTCACCCATCTTTGTCTTTTTAGGAGATGCGGAAAATATAATACATAGTGTCCTCGACGTTGATCTTGTGATTAATGCTGCTTCTCGCATTAAAGGTTTGCTGCTATATATAGAGGTAACCCACCATCTCTTGCTCTCTTTTAAATTGCATCTTTACCATATATAAACTTTACTACCTTTGAAAGGTTATAAAAGAAATCATCTTTGATTATCACCTCTGGGCTGTTTATCTATTATTATACAAAAGAGAAAGAAAAAGAAAAAGAAACATAATGAACTATATTCTTGTCTATTAAGTTTAAAGACTCTTGAATATGACCATCCATGCATGACGTAGTAGTATATGACACGAGCTGTTGGCACGAGAAAAAAATATGTGATGATACACCTGAGGGAAAAATGATTAGCATCTAGAAAGTCATTGTAGTGTCCTTTGTTGAAGGGGATGATTTGATCTCAATCCAATGTGTTTTAATTTACAGCATCGATACTGTGGAGAGTCATTTCCATTTGGATCGGAAGAGGAGGCAATGCAAAATGCTAGTACCCTGGGGTACTTGAGTTCGGAACAAGCTTTGGCAGATTATGCACAAGTGATTGCAGATGTTAGGAAGAAACTGTCAGCAGAAAATTCTCCAGTAATTGCCGTTGGAGGATCTTATGGAGGAAGTAATTAAAGTTTGCAACCCTCAAATTTTTCTTGTTGGAAATTAAGAAAGTCCAATGAATGAACACTAATTATATATGGTACTGTTGTCATTCATGCATCCAGTGCTTGCTGCATGGTTTCGTCTAAAATATCCACACATAGTATTTGGTGCTTTGGCCTCATCAGCTCCTATATTCTCCTCCATTGATGACACGCCACAGGAAGCGTATTTCTCCGTTATATCCAAGGCTTTCAAGGTAAAGTTACTGTTTAGAGGACAGACAAACTATAATTGGTAAATGGTTTTAAATATTTGTTAATCATCATGATCACTTTCTATTTGATAAAGGATAAACATTAATTAATTAATGAAACAAAACTAATGAATTCAGGAATAACATTAAAGACATGAAACTAATCCTATTAATCTGTTTTTAAATAATCTGGGTGGGCTCAGGACACCAGTGAAAGTTGTTACAACACTATAAAAGAGTCTTGGTCTGAAATTGACAGAGTTGCAGCTGAACCTGATGGTCTTGCTTCCCTAAGCAAAGCCCTGAATTCTTGCAGGTAATTAACTTAATGATAGCTTATAATCTCATTTCTTTATTAAAGCTAAGATTGAGACAATAACATTATGTATATATATTTTGCTGGCCATTGTTAAGTCCTTTCAACTCGTCCAAAGAGGTGAAAGACGATTTAGCTGGACTTTATTGGGCATTTGCTCAGTCCGACAATCCTCCTGATCATTATGTCAAAAGCTGTTGTGATGCCATTGATGGAGCACCGGAAGGCACAGACATTCTTGCCAGAATTCACGCCGGCATTAATCTCGGAAACATTTCGTCCTGCTTTGATTTTTCAGTTGAGAAACCTTACAAGTGTTCATGGTCCTGGCTGGTACACAAAAATGTTCCCCTATTTTGTATCATCACCTTCAGTCACTTTAAAAAGTCCTGTCTAGCTAAGGAAGATGGTTTGATACTTTAATTTTATGTCTCAGGCATGCACCGAGTTTGTTGAAGTAAATGGCATCCGAAACAATGATACCATGTTCCAAGCATCACCTTTTGATCTGGTCCAATACATTAAAGACTGCAAAAGTCTGTACGGGGTTGGCCCCAGGCTTCATTGGATGCCAGTAGAATATGGCAGCCGTGTAAACTATCCTCCTCAATCGTCTTCTTCTTCTTCTTCTTCTTCTTCTTCTTCTTCTTCTTCTTCTTCTTCTTCTTCTTTCTTTTCTTGTTTCTGGACAATTAATTCTGCTCCTAATGCTACACATGTTTGTTCAGCAGGACATAAAATATGTGCTTGGCAATTTTGGAAGTAACATCATTTTCTCTAGTGGATTGCGTGATCCATACAGTGCCGCGGGGTAAGAAGTCTAGATCTTTAATCTTTGACACAACACAACACAACTCAGCATTTGCATTTGGTTAATTTCGTTTAATTAATTCTGTTGTTATTTCTTCAATCGTAGAGTTTTAGAGGATATATCAGATAGCATTGTTGCTGTATATACGGAAGAAGGTAACAACACACCTTTTCGTTGATTAGTCAAAATAGTACTCTTTTTATTCCATAAATTTGGCCCTAATCATATTTCAAAATGGATCAATTTAGATACATGGATGGATTGCAGCAAATTGGCTTAATTTAGTTAACTTTCAATTGGTCAAAGATGGTGCTTATTTTGTATTCTTAAAATAGCATTTGAAACAATCAAATAAACAAGAATTCTATGTTTGATACCGAAGAAAATATAAATATAGATTAATTTTGTTTTTCCAATAAAAGTATTAGCACAATAGTTGATCACTACTCTTGAGGGATTTTTCTAATAATTGAAAATAAATTTTTGGCTTTAGACTAAATTGGTACTTTTTTTTATATTATTTTAACTCACTTTTGACTATAAGGGCCAAATTGGTTACGAGATCCATTTTAAGGGTTTTGCCAATTTTTTCACACTTAAAACTTGCAAGATTACTTTACTTTAGAGTTTAGAGGTAATGTTTGTAAGGTTTTGATTTGTTTTTTTTTGGTGATTAGGAGCTCATTGCTCGGATATACTGACTTCTCAACCAAGTGATCCTCTGTGGTTGGCTGCACAGCGAGAGAAAGAGATAAAGATTATTGAATCCTGGCTATTAAATTACTATGCTAAGCAATACTAATGTGGCATACAAAAACATAAAGATTATTGAATAATGTCTATTATGAATGAAAGAAAAAAATTAAAAATTAGGCAAACCATTAATTATTGCATCCGGTTTCAGGAGTGGGGCCCACCTCATGTTTAGTAAAAAATTATTTTCTCAGCTAGACACAATACCACATAAGATTTCTTTTTAAGAAAAATTAAAAAAAATGGAATTAAAAGAGATTTTAAAAATAAAAAACCGTATGTCCAAGACAGTCCTTTTCAATGGCATTTTTATCTCCCCCACTCTCCCTCTCTGTCCTTGCACCATCTCTACCATTAAACCCCAAATCGTCGTCGTTGCCATTCTCCCTCCAACCCGATCCCTCTCCCTTCACTGGTTCCCCTCCGAAAAGCATTACGCCATACCAAGCCGCCGCCTGACTTCCCTTGCTAACGAGTCGTCGCCATCCACGATCGATGAACAGCCGCTTACCTCAGCCCCCTGCCTCATGGTGCGCCTATGGTTGGCGTGGTGATGGTGGTGCGTGTGGTGTGTTGATTGGTGGTCATTGATGGTGTGGTTGGTGGTTACTGGATTGATTGTTTTGGTTGATGACGAATCTATCGTAGGCATTGGGTGTTGGTGGTTGGAAGGAATGGGAATTTGAGATTGTGTAATTTAGGTGGTTTTCATGATTTCTTTGGGTATGGTGTTGCCAATAGGTATTGATGGCATTAAGGCAAGGAGTAGCAAGGCTTGATGGTGAATGATTGTGCTCGTGGTGGTAATGGTGGCTGCAGATCTTGTGTTGTTGTAGAGTTTTGATGATGGTAGTGTTGTTGATGGCAACGAGTTTATGCCGCTCTACGGTGTTTGATGGTGGGTTTGAACATGATTGGGCATGGTCATTTGTGAAAGAAGGGAAAACTTTAGATGTTGAAGATGGAATGCCAGACATGGTCCGCCTGAAGCTATGGAGAAGCATGTACTGGTTGCAGTTCTTTGTTCCCATCCATAGTTATATGCTAGGCCTACCATGGATCAGGTTGTTAAAATGTTGGAAACAAATGTGACAATTCCAGCTATTCCACATAGACCAATGCCATTTGTATCAAAGATTGATGATTTTGAGAAATCCACGAGTAGTTTTGGTTCTGGGCCAATCTCCTTTGCGTTCAAGGTTGATGATGAGTAGTGATTCCAGCAAGCTCTCTAGCGTTGCTGGCTGTCAATGGCATTGGAATAAATTTGGAAAATGATAGCCTTCAAGATTCAGGGGAAGATCAAGTTGAAACACTTGAATCTACGCAGTAAAGCTTTTGGCACTGTGAGGAGGATTTGAACTCACATACGGCATTTACAGATTGGCATGATCAAACTAATTGCTTTTAGTTTCTTGATTGAGAATTCACGATTGGTGAATTCTTTCTGATGCACAGTTCCACTGAAACCATGATGAAAATCTAAAAATCAAGTGATATAGATTGATTGAAATTTTGCCATCTCTTGTTTTCTTTGTTTATATTTTTATCGTGCTTCTGGTTTTTTAGGCATGAGCTCTCTTAGTCTTCTCAATCCAGTTTAAGATGTTTCTAGTCCTGCTTAAGCATTCATATCACTTGATCAAACAAAAAAATTACATTATTAACATATACCAAACGCCAAATCTGAAGTCAGCACTATATTTTTTCTTGAATTCAACATTTGAAAAACTTGCAGGAAATCAAAGCCATTATGGGTTTGTTTTGATTTTGTAATGCTAAAATAGTTGCAGATATAAACAACTTTTGCTCCTGGTTTTTTCCAACTTAGTAGTGATATTGAAAGTAATTCTGATGTGGAATATTAAAAAAATCAAAAAAATAATTTTTACTAAACATGAGGTGGGCCCCACTCTTGAAACCTGTTGCAGCAGGTAAGTGGACTATTTTACTCAGTTCGGCACAAGTTAAGGGATATAAGTCACCTAATAATTTATTTAGGGACAAGTGTGATGAAAACAATAAAGTATAAGGATATTTTCATGCATTAACCCGACACATGACAGCACTATAACAACCCGTAAAAAGGACAATATAGCCTGATAAATTGGAAGTTCAAAGACACCATACATGAAGTCAAACGAAGAGGGACAACAAATGTAAATGACAAAAGTGAAAAGTCATGAAAAATTTTTTAACCCTAACTCTACTATTCTCCCGAAAAATATTCCTAAACAATCAAAAGTAAAGAAGATTAAAAGATTCTCAACACAAACTTTGATTACTTCATTTTTTCACCCAGAAACGAGCATTACCATCGAAAGGATCTATGGTCGCGGTAGCCCGCAGAAGCAAAAAAACGGTCAAGACTATGACCGATGCCAAAACTTTATTCCAAAGCACCGCCATTGTTGCTTAAAGTACTATGAGAGGTGTTACATATATGCTATGAATAATAAGTGTTGATTGTATTATGTATTATAATTTCATCTTGGCCATTGCGTTGAAAATACTTAGTTTTAATATTGTACGCGTTCATGCCAACGAGGATTTTGGTTGAGGTTCAGACAACATTCCCATTATGTTGAAAGTTTGAACCTCACTGATAACAAAATGGTAAGAAGTTGAGATGTGTAAAATGAAAATTAGAAAAAAAAAATTGATGATATAAACTTTGGATTTAATTTAGTGAAATATTTATTTAAATTATCATATTATTTTGATACATAAATTGTTACAAATTCTAGTGAACTTGAACATTAAATAACAAGGGAAAATTAAATAAGCAAATTCAAAATTTCATTTAAGAAATTAACAAGGTCATCAATTGAATAATTTTACTTCCACCATGAAGGGAGCAAACCCTTCTGTTTTAGTATTTTTCTGTATCGATTTACTAAAGAGCTTCCAGTTTGATGATTGCAAAAGAACTTTTAGTAAAAGCTGTCCATTAGGCCTTCCTGGCGCAGGACCAGTAATTGTGAGTCGGGGATAACCATTTCTTCTTTTCTTTCTAAATGGGAAGCTCCCAAATCCAATCGACAGAAGAAGGAAAAATGCGCCAGCCACCCAGTCTGCCAAATGTAGTGGAGAAGGGACTAACCATTTCTGTTGTCTGCTGACATCTTTTTAATTGACTGGCTATAATTGTATCATTCCTAATTAGCCGGCCAAATTGTCATCTACAGTATCTGTTTCTTTTTTTTTTCTTTGTGGCTCTCTCTGTATAAGAATCTCACAGAGCAAATGGATATAGCAAGAAGTCATCAATATAAGTGTTAGTTGCCGTTTAAAGAATAAAAGACTAGGAAATCTAAAGACAAGCGCAAAGGATCAAAATGCCACACCTATTTAATCGTGCACAGAGCAAGGCCAAAGATGCAGTAGCTAAAAATGGCTCAGGTATCATCAACTCATCAGCTGTTGATGCTCCTGCTGCTGGTTTTGCTCCAAACATTATGTGTTTTTGCTGTACACCCTCCCAGGTTAGGTATATTTGGCGCTGCTACAAGAACTAAAATGCAGCAGCAATCAGATGGAAATGCAGGGCCAATACTTCCACCAGAATTTGAAATACATAACTATACACAGACACTTGATCACTTCAACTATAAGCCAGAGAGTTATGCCACATTCCAACAGAGATACATTTTGAACTTCAGGTACTGGGGTGGGGCAAACTCTAGCAGTTCTCCCATCTTTGTTTATTTAGGTGAACGAGGAGATCTAATTGGTGAGGTAGTCTATGCTGGGTTCATCCTTAATCTTGCTGCTCAATTTAAAGGTCTGGTCTTGTATATCGAGGTACGTACGTATTTCCGTCCTTGTGCCCATATTTCATGCAAATTATAAACTTGGAGAGGTATACTAAGTTAACTCTCATCAATAGTAGTTCTTCGAGCTCTACAGTGGTATATATATGAGAACCATTGTTTGTAAAAATAATTATGACGGAGATACACACCTGAGGAAAATTTTCTGTATTTCTTTCCTACAGCACCGGTACTATGGAGAATCATTTCCATTTGGATCTGCAGACAATGCAATCCGCAATGCCGGCACTTTAGGGTATTTGAGTTCATCACAAGCTTTGGCAGATTATGCACAAGTGATCAAACATGTTAAGAAGAAATTGTCAGCTGAAAATTCTCCGGTTATTGCCTTAGGAAGATCTTATGGAGCAAGTAAGTGTGAAACTTCAGAAAAACCTTTGCTGAAAAGAAACCCAAATGATCATTACTGATAACTTTTGCCTGCTGCTATCACCATTCAGTGCTTGCAGCTTGGTTTCGCCTGAAATATCCACACATGGTAATTGGTGCTCTGGCATCGTCAGCTCCTATACTTTCCATACAAGACACACCACAGGATGCATATTACCAAATCATATCCAAGGATTACAAAGTGAGAAGTTATCCAAACACTGGAATGTTGGTTGTGTGGTTTTCAAACTTCTTCAATCACTTTTGTATATCCCATATTCTAATACATTAGTTACCTGTGCATTCCAGGAAACTAGTGAGGGTTGTTACAACACTATAAAGCAGTCTTGGTCTGAGATTGACAGAATTGCAGCTGAACCTGATGGTCTTGTGAACCTAGCCAAAGCCCTGAACTCATGGTAACTCAAATCACAGCTTATTTCATATTTCTTATAAGATTCAAATCCACGCTCAAACCTCTTAATATTAATCCACGCAATTCTTTTTTGTCCCCTTCCTGTACGTGCATTAGTCCTTTGAACTCATCCCAAGAGCTGAAAGACTATTTAGCACAATTATATTGGGACTTGGCTCAGTACGATAATCCTCCAGATTACTATGTCAAAGCTATATGTGATGCCATGGACGGAGCCCCGGCAGGAACTGATATTCTTGGACGAATCCTTGCCGGCCTCGATTCTTTCTGGGGTGTATCATATTCATGCATCCCGTTTTATGAAGTTGAAATACCTTTCAAGGATTCATGGTATTGGCAGGTACTGAGAAATGTCTTATTAATTACTAGCCTTCCTTAAATTAAGTGCTTCTGCTAAATCGCTCAAATCCAGCATATTCTCCCTCATGTCAAATTAGATGACTTTGATTATATATATATATTTATCTCTTTCAGACATGCACAGAGCTGGTTGTACCAGCAGGTACCCTAAACAATGATACAATGTTCCAAGCATCACCTTTTGATCTAAAACAATACACAAATTACTGCGAAGAGGTTTTTGGAATTGTGCCCAGACCTCACTGGATTCCTTTACATTTCGGTGGCCAAGTAAGCTTTCCTTGTTCTTCATTATCTATATTTCAAGCTTTCCTTTAGTTTCCTCTTTTGCAGAATAAGCACATTTTTTTTTTTGGCTTGGGATAGACTAACCGTATGGGACTGGAACTTTTCACAAATTGTGCAGGAACTAAAATCTGTGCTACGTAACTTTGGCAGCAACATAATCTTCTCCAATGGGCTGCGCGATCCATATAGTGCAGCAGGGTAATTAAGAACTCAGGCTTTAATTAGGACCACCCAGCACCATATTAATTTTAGTGGTAATTCAATATCAAATTTATTAATTTTTGCGGGGCTCATTTCTTGATGTGCAGAATTTTGGAGGATATAACAGATACCATTGTGGCCCTATACACGGAAGAAGGTAACTTTCAGTCCTTTAAATTTCTCGAAAAATGTTAAGTTTTGTCAGATTAATTAGATTCTCATGCATAGCTAGTTTTTTTTTTTTGTTTTGAAACTTAGGTGCTCATGGCGCGGATATTTTACATCCTGTACCGGATAAGGACCCTGCCTGGTTGGTTGCACTAAGACAGAAGGAGATAAAGATCATAGCGTCTTGGCTAGCAGAATATTACGCCAAGCAAAGCTAGTATGTATAGTACTAAAATGATGAGCTCATTTTTATGCTGCTTCTAAGGCCACAAAGTACATCTGTGCCCGGACTATGAATTTTACGTGTTTTACTTGCATCAAAAGAGGTCGAGGAGTCGACCAAGCCTTCAATAGAGAGAACTTTTAGAGTAGATGCGTGCCTTTCTGGGGATCCGATGGTGAATTTTCCTAAACTTGCTGCTTTTCTTCTTCTGTCCTCTTAACATATTAATTCTCAAACCAGAAACAATATGCTCCTCAGTGAAAAGGAGAAGAAGAAGTTAATTGATTGTTTTAATTACCAGGGGTGGTCCATGATATTAGTGAGGAAAAATTACCAAAGAAAGTAGAAAACTAACTTGAAAAGTCAAAGCTTTATTATTGGAATAAAGGAATGGAGTTTTTATGCCCTGTAGGGTTTACAATGCAATCTAGGGTTTTTCTTCTTTCTTTACAGTATATATATCCTTCCTCTCACGCGCTGGTGATCTCTGCCGTCTCCGATTCGCCAGCTCCGCCTCCATCTTGCGACTCTCCGTGCCTTTCGTTTCCTAAGTTCGTACCTCCAGCTGGCTTCCTCCTCACTCCACGGTGGGTCTTAGAGTCTTTTGGGCTCCCTTGGCCCTCCCACTTAGTCTGGGCCTATTCAGCTTCTTAATGGGGCCTCTTCGTATCTGGTATATCAATCCCACTAATAAAATGTGTTCCAAAGCGTGCATAGAGAAAAGCAGCAGCATACTCTCTCTTTTTTTTTTTTTTTCTCTGCCTTTGAACCTTTGAAAGACTACAATAATAATATATTTAACTACAGCAATGAAAACTATTGGATTTAAATGTTATTAAACATAATAAGATTTGAATTTAATTTTACATTTTTATAAGAGAAGTGTTAGAGTAATAAGGACCAAAACTAGTCGAGAAACTTCAACCATTAGCTTAAGCTTTTGGTTGAGATTGTCACTTATATAATTGCAAAGTCATAATGATCAAACATCCCGTATTTGAATCTCGATGCCTCCCTAATAAAGCACAAGATATGAAGGAGTTTGTGTAAATTTTAAGCCCGATGGGCTTTCACTTAAAGGGAGTGTGTTAGAGTATTAAGGACCAAAACCTAGAGCCTCAACCATCAACCATAAAAAACTTAACCGAATGAATTTTGTAATTCCTATTGTATTGCACTCTTTTTGTTTAGAATTTTGAAATTTTAATAGATTCAAATTTGACTTTCCTTCCCGCATTATGGTTTATTTTAACACCACCAAAAGGTTATTTCAATTAGTCTAATAAATAAATTAATTTTTAAATTAAGATATGAAAAATATAACGATAAATAGTACTCCAATATAACTTTTGTAGCGAATGTTTATGTTTTGCAAATGAATAAATTTTGATTGATGCGAAGCATAATGTAACAGCCCGGGTAAAATTTGGATTTTTACCGGGACTGTAGAAATTGTTTTACCGTGATTTACTGTTGAATTAATCTCGGGTAATTAATTCAAGGTAAATCGGGAGTCGTTTTTCGAAACCGAGGGTTTTCCCGCGCTCGTGATTTTCCCGCGGATTTTTCGAGACTAAGTTGGTATTTTTCGGGTTTCGGAATTTCTCGGAAAATCACACCGGAAAATAACTAAGGGGGTATCGGTTATTTTCTGGTCCGGTTTGGACCCGCCTGCATTATTGAAGCAATAATGCAGGGCAGCGTTTTGTTCACTCGTGATGATCCTGTGCAGCTCGTGAGCAGAGCCGTCCCCGCCTGTCTCCCCGTCTCTTTCCCTGCTTCTTCTTTTTTTTCCTTCTTACCTTTCCCTGCAAACTCAACACACAACCATCAACCTCTTCTTCTTCCTCCTCACACGTCAAAACCGCCGCCACCTTCACGAGCCTTCACCAAGCCATCTTCCTTCCCTTCTTCCTCCCTTCACGGAGCAAGTTTCCACCATCACAACAACCACCCGACGCCTCCACCACCGCGAGCCACCTTTGCGCACCGACCCCCACCAAAGAACACCACCACCTGCAGCCTTCACGAACCGCAGCTACATCGCCACCACACACCCTCCTTCCTCTCCCTTCTCCCTTGCCCGCTTGCACAACGCCACCGTAGCCTTCGTCGCCCGACGCGACCAGCGAGACGACCCGACAAAGCCGGCCGTCTCTCGCCCTCCTCTCTCACGCCGCTGCTGTCATCGGACCACCACCACCGAGCTCGCCTGCACGCCGGGCCATTCTCCCCGCTGTGCCTCCTCCTCGCGCGACGCTACAAGTTGACGCCGTCGCCGTGCCGCTCCAAGCACACGGACCAAGGCGTGAGCTCGTCTCCTTCCCTGCACCTCATCATCGCCTCGCCACCCTTGCTGCTGCCGCTGTCCTCCTCGCCAGCTCGTGCTCCTCACCACCAATCGCGCCCCATCCATGCCGCTCTGCTCCCGCATCTCGCAGCCACCACTGCTGCCGCCCTTCCGTCCGTCGCTCACGCTGCCGCGCCATGCTCACGCAGCCAAGGTGAGCAGAAGACACAAGGTTGAAGAAGACACTGTTCACACATGCACTTGGGCTGTAAACTTACATGTTGGGTTGCATGTATACATGGGCTACGTGTTATGGGCTGCACTTGTTGTGGGCGCGTGGGCTTGGTTGGATTGGGCCTGCGTACGGCCTGGGCCTGGGCCCTGGTTAGGGTCTGGGCCTGGTACTGTGCAAGGTCTGGTCCAGTACTGTTCATAGCCCAGCCTGCTAAAATAAAATAAAATAAAATAAAATAAATATATATATTCTAAAAATATAAATATATAATTTAGGAAAATATATTTTTGAAAAATATGTATTTATGGTAAACAAAAGTAATAGTTTTGGAAATATGTAATTATTTGGTTATATAATTATTTGGAAAAGTATTTTACCTTTGGAAAAATAAATATAGTATATATAATTTATATTTCGGGAATTGATATTTATGTTGAAATTACTATTGTTTGGAAAATATAAATAGGTATATTTTTGAAATATTTATAAATAACTATGTTGATTTATAATTACTTGGAAATGTAATTTGTCTTTAGAAAATATCTATGTATAATTATTAATTCGTATTTATTTTCAGAAACTAAGTTGTATTATTATTTTTTTCTGGAAATATGGTTTCTTAAAGGTAATAATATTTTGTAATTATATTTTGGCAAGAATAATATTATATGGAAGTTATTTTGGAAAATATATATATATGTTATACTTTCAGAAAAATTATGTTGTTTATTATTTTGGGAAAAGGTATAATTGTTTTACAAATATTTTGAAAAGAGTTTTAATTAAAGTATAGTACCGAAATTATAATCGGAAATACGTACGGTAAAAGATAATAATAACGGATAAGAACCGGGATGGGTACATTTCGTAAAATTGGCATCATGACATACTCTTGTGTGCATTTATGTGAGTGTATTGTTGTTGTATAGGTTTTTGGATATCGGGCCGTTTCCTGAGGAGCCGGCTTTGGACCAGTCATTACCTTCAGAGTTGAGAAATTGGCCAAGGTGAGGATGGATAAACCTTGATATGTGCCCGTAATGCTGTGTGTGTTTCCTTGTTGTTTGTGTATTTTTGTTGTTTGATTGATCTGCTGGAAAAATTGTCGATGTTTGTTGTTGAATCGTGTCAGACCTGTGTATGTTGTGTATTACTTGGTTTAATTGATTAAATGTTGTTGATTATACATTGTGATATATTGCTTCGTTAATTGGCTTATTTACTGGTGATAACTGGAGTGTTTATAAATCTTGGTTGATTTGTGATAAGATGAGATAACCCAGATGAGCTGTGGGGCAGGTTGCCTGCTCAGGGATTTGATAATTGGTAATTTAATAAAAATGACTAATTGGTTAACCTCACTTAGACTGTTAGCGTCACGGACATTAAGTGTTGGTAAGGAGTGGTCTGGTCGATGTCTGTGGTTGGGGGTATACCGAATACCCAGTGGCTCGGATATGCCGAATATCCGGTTGGCATGTCGATGCCTGTTTGGAAAGTGGCACTGCGGACCAGCCAACACTTGATACGTGACAGGGCCCAATTAAAAACAGGATAATAAAGTTAACTAGACTTAGAAGGTCACACATAGAAGTATTCGTATGTGTTTGGGTTATGATTGTTCCCTTATTTATGTTCTTGGTTATGTTATATTTACGGTGCTTGTTGGCTGATGTGAAGATGGACTGTCTTGATATATGACTATTTGCTCTGTTGGATATGCTTTGTTGTTTGATTGGACCGTTGAATTGTGTTTGGATTTACATGACTTGCTGTTAGTGAATTGGAATTGTTGATATGAAAATAAGTTGAGGATGTGGGCTATTGATTGATGTAAGAGGAATATTTGAGATGATGTTATATTTGTCACTTGGAAGTAGTGGTACGACTAGATGGTTAGAGACTAGTTCTGTGGTGTCATGGCCAGTGGGTTAGTTGGTTAGGGTGTTGATCCCGGATTTGAGATATTGGGATGTTGATCCCGGATTTGAGATATGGGGATGTTGATCCCGGATTGTGGTTGGGCCTGGCATCCAGAATTAGTTAATAACTAGGTATGACCCTAGCTTGTCCAGTGACGGACCCGGGAGGTAAAATGGGTAATAAAAATTAATAAGCATTCTCTTGGTCTTGGCCTTGACATAATTTAGTAGGATTCCACTGTTGTGCTGTTTGTTGTTGGATGCCTCTATTTTGTTGTATGTGCTAGATTCTTCTGTTTTGATGGTTGTATTGCTTCAAAAGTATTATGGTTGATTATATATCACTGTTTATCTTTCGTCGGTGAGCGCTTCGGACTCACCCCTCGCCTGCGGGGTTTCATCCCGTAGGATGAGTTGCTTGTAGTGCAGGAACGTACCGGGCGAGCTGAAGCGTACCCTCGGACATGACTCGGATCCATTAGTTGCATTGGGCCTTGCATATGTTGTCTTGTGAGTCATAAGTCTTCCGCTGTGCATATTGTTGAGTTACTGCTGTGTGTATTGTTGTGATTGGGCCATTGGGCCGGATGGTTGTTGTTGATGTCCCCGGGGTTCGGGTGACGAGTTCTATGTTGGGCCGAAGGGCCGGTTTACAGTTTTTGATATTGGGCCGTTGGCCAGTTTACTTTTTTATACGCAGTCTGTTGGGCTATGTTGGGTTGGGTTGTCACAGTTCCGGCACGTGTTTACTGTGTACGGTAAATACGGGTCGGGGCGTCTCACATAAGATGTTACATGCTATGTATCAACAAAGAAGAAGTTCTATATAATTTAATTTAATATTTTTTAAAAATCAATTCAAAGAGCAAACTAAAACTTTAAAAGATATATACAAAGAACTTCTCAAATTATAAGGACTAAATACAAACCTGTACAAAAATTAAGGATCAAAACAGATATGGGAAGCAAGTTTTATCAAGTTAGATTTTTTTTTTTAATTATCACGTTTGACAATTTATTGTATAGTTATAGAACTGTTCAAAAGAAAATTGCATAGTTTACAAACCTGTTGGGCAGAAGGTAGAACCTATTATGACTAGGATTTTTTTGAGGAGTGGTGTTTTAATGAACAAAAATGAGTGAGATAGAATTCATAATAACCATTATTATCCCTAACGAATTGCTAGACATATAAAACAAATATGTTTATAGCTGGCATATGGAAAACATTATTTAATTTAACAGAAGGGGAAATAAGTACAAAGCTAGTACAGTTGATTTGATTTGGAGATTATTACTATCATCCACACTTGTAGTGCTTGTATAGTGTATCAGAGCCATGGTATTCGTGATAGTGGTCGAAGTTGCACCGACTAACATGGTGATACTGCAGCTGATTACACATTTGGGCAATATGGCTAAGCCTATTGCAAAGTTGGCAGCGAGGACAGTTGACATCAGTACACCATTATTGGGACGAGCAGTCGAGTTAGAATGATAACCGCAATTGGATCGGCCTCTTTCACGGCCATTAAAGGCCACCAGTGGCTGCCCTGTTATTGTCACGGTATAACATGGAGCAGAATATGCGCTAAATATATAGTGTAACTATAAACAACATGGTCAGCCTATATTGTGAGGTGTGATTCAGGTTTCTGGGACAGCAAGCTGTAACAAATCCAAATTGAGAGAATTCGATAAGATTACAATTCAAAAGTTTATAGCTCTTCAGGAGACTTTGGAGTACAACATTTGGAATGGGCTCAACAAGTGGTGATCAAACTGTGTAACACGAATGCACCTGATGCACGCACTATCCTGATAGATTAATATATATTTTTTTTCTATTTCTGAAATCTAAGCAAATCCGAACTAGAAGTTCTAGGGTTCAACTGAAATTTAACTCCTTGAAGGATATTCTGTGCTAGGCATCAACACTGAAGAGCTCAGGAGAGGAGCTTTGGTTTGGTCGCTCGATCTGCAACACAAAAGTTGAGAAATTTACATAAAAAATTCTTCATATTTGTTTTTGATATTTGTCGGATCATGTTTTAGCCGGCGGGCCATCAAGAAAAAATATTTAAATCTAGAAGCTTGGGACCAAATGTATATATATCTGAGAAAAAAAAAGAAGGCTGTTAGGTGCATGGAAAATGCCAGGCTTAGTAAATCACGTTGTATTGCATAAGTACAAAGGTGAGAAAGACAAGTCACAAACTGATGAAGAGTTCTGTCAACCTATTTAAGCTGATGATGGGAAGGAGCTAATCATGTATATGTGAAGTGTAACCTAAGAAGTGACTTTTATACAGCCAAAAATGGCATTATCAGCATTCCAGCTGTTGATGCTGTTGCTTCTGCTCACAACAGTATGTGCATCTGCAGTGCACCCAATGATGATGGGTGGTCTTGGTTCTGTGAGAAGACGACACTTGGCTGACATAAAGCCAGCCGGATATTCTCTCCCTCCGGAATTCGAAGTGAGAAATTACACGCAGACACTTGATCATTTCAATTATAGGCCAGAAAGTTATGCAACTTTCCAGCAGAAATATATCATAAATTACAAGTACTGGGGCGGGGCGAATTCTAGCTCGCCCATTTTTGTTTATTTGGGTGCAGAGTTGCCTTTAATGTACCAGATCTTCTCAGCAATTATTGATCATGCTACTCACTTTAATGCTTTGCTGTTGTTTATAGAGGTAAGTCTATTTCTTTTCATTTTAAATTTAACTAACTTATACGAATATGGTGTATATGCTACACAGTGTGCAGGATACAGGTTTTCCATGCACTTCAATTTGTATACTCTTTTTTAACATTTCATCATAGCTAGTACAAGTGTAAATTGGTATTAAGATTTGCCTCTGTGGCTGAAAATTTTAATTAGACATGAAAATGTTGGTCAATACAGCATCGGTACCAAGGCGACTCGATGCCTTTTGGATCACAAGATCAAGCAGACATGAACTCTAGCACCATGGGATACCTCAGTTCAGAACAAGCTTTGGCAGATTTTGCACAGGTGATAACAGATGTTAAGAAGAGCTTATCAGCAGAGAATTGCCCAGTTGTTGCATTTGGAGGGTCTTACGGCGGAAGTAAGTTAAAGCAAAAGCCAAGCCAAGCCACAAAAGTACTTAAAAATGTTTTCTTTGCTGTCAAACTCGACTGAAACTATATTTTGTTTCTTGTAAATATCATACAGTGCTTGCATCATGGTTTCGTCTAAAATACCCTCACATTGTAACCGGTGCATTGGCATCCTCTGCTCCAATCCTCTACTTTGATGACATTACTCCGCAAAGTGGATTCCATGCTGTTGTCACCAGGGATTTCAGGGTAAGAAATTGGCCAAACAATTTAACCTTTTCAAAGAGTTATTATAAAAGCTTATTATCATCCTATAATTTTGGTACAGGAGGCAAGTGAGAGTTGTTACAACACCATAAAACAATCTTGGTCAGAGATTGACAGAGTTGCAGCAGAAGCAAATGGGCTAGCCACACTTGCAAATATCTTCACTACTTGCAGGTAATGATGAGAGTGTCAATAACTAAGGACTTATATCTATATATTCTCTCCTCTCTGCACTGAATAATTAATTATATCCAAAGATGATTATGGGTTTAATTAACTTTGATGTGGTGGTCTTCAAGCCCTTTGAACTCTGCGGACGAACTGAAGGACACCATCGCACTAACATATGTCGCCGCGGCTCAGTATGACAGCCCTCCAAGTTATCCAGTCAATAAGATATGCAGTGCCATTGACGGATCAACCCCAGGAACCGATGTTCTTGGCAGAATTGCTGCAGGTGTCAATGCTAGTATTTTGGGTAATTTCTCGTGTCATCCCATAATTAACAATAAACTAGGTGGCATACCCATCCTCAAAGCATGGGAATGGCAGGTACTATATATTCTACATCAAACCCAAACCCACTACATATTCCTGAAAATAATTTTTAAAAAAGAGGGAAAATTTAATGGTTATTCACAATCTTAATTGTCTGTGTGTCACAGACATGTACTGAAATGGTTATGCCAATTGGATATGGCGAGAATGAGACCATGTTCCAAGGCGCAAAGCCTTTTGACATAATCAAATACACCAAAGATTGTCTTGATGCTTTTGGCGTCTCGCCAAGACCTCATTGGATCCCAGTACAATTTGGTGGCCATGTAAGCTTCTATACATTATAATCATTTTTTTTTCTTTCCTCAAATTTTTCCAGCGTCGAGATTTTGTATATGAAAGGTAATAATGCTTACAAGAGATTCAAAGTTGCATCTGTCACTTTCAGGATATAAAGGCCGTGCTCCAAAAGTTTGGAAGCAACATCATTTTCTTCAACGGAGGACGAGACCCATGGGGTGCTGGAGGGTAATCTTCTAATTAAGAGACTTTTCTTCTTCTTTTTTTTCTTCTAGAATACTTAATTCATTTATTCTAAAAAAAAATTGCCTTCTTGAAACTGCAGAGTTGTAGAGAACATATCAGACAGTATTGTAGCTATTGTAGCAGATGAAGGTAACATTAATCTTTTCACTGGCAATTAGTTCTTAAGCTTTATTATTAGTTGCAAAAGTTTGATACAAAGTCTTACTAATCTCTATTGTTTACGATTATCAGGATCTCATTGTGTGGACCTCGAGCCTCCCTCTTCAGAGGACCCTGGATGGTTGGTTGCAGTTCGTGACCAAGAGACCACAATTATTGCCTCTTGGATTGCAGAGTACCTTGGCAAGAATAACACTAAGACTGGCAATTGAGATGGCGAAAAAGAATAGTTCTTTGACTTTCTTTCACACCACCGTCAAGATCCAACAACTATCTTTTGCAATAATCTGAGATTCAGAGGTTTTTTTATTGAAATTTTACTTGAGGGAAACAAATGGATAGCAAGATGTTACAGTTCCTTGGAAAGAAAAAGACAAAATAAAAAGAAAAGAGAAGACATATCCTAAGCTGGTGATAGACACCTAGATAAGCTGATGCACGGGCGGATCTCACAGGGTAATAATAATTGGAAGATAATCTTAATCTTTTGAAAAATTAAAACAATGTGGGCATCAAAACAATCACAAACTTACAAATTTAGATAGCAGAAAATGTTCTTCTAGAAAAGAAACAACTGCCAAAAAAAATCACCATGTTCATGTTAGATTTTAAAGAACACAAAGATAGAGTTCCCTTTCTATCCGGAAAGGAAGAACCGAAAGATAGATCACCAAAGATAGAGTTTCCTTATGATTAGGAAACTCAAACCAAAGCTAAAAGATTGTTTCCTTTGATCAGGAAACCTAAAGATGTGGAGGAGGAAAGGAAACTAAAGAGTTAATCTATTCCAGCTCAATAACATTTAAGTTACATGGTTACATATTTATAGACTACTCCTATGTTTCTAATTAGTACACCTGGTATTTATCACTGCCATTAAATAACTTTTCTCAAACTAGATTTCTCTAGATAGTTCCTAAAAGCATATCCATACAAGAATTCTGGAATTACACTACAACTTCCCACATATTTCTAGATTCTTCTTTATTACAATAGGATCAATTCCAACACTCCCCCTTGATCTTATTGTTTAGAGTTCCACTTCACTTAGGATTTTGATGTGCATCAGACATCTCCTTCAAGCATTCGTTCCCTGCAGCCAAAATATTCTTCTGCAACATCTTCAGCACAGTTTCTTCTGCACACCTCATCCCCTCATTCAAATCGCGATCAACTCCTGAAAAAAAACAAAATTCTTCTGCAGCATTCTCTCAAGTTCTTCTACACATATCCTTCTTTCCTACACCTGCATTCATTCAAATCCTGCTTCTAAAGCTTCTTGCGACAAACCCACAAAAAAGAGACTTTTTCACAAATTCTTTCATCCAAAGCTTCAGACTTTGCTGCAACTGTAATTCTGCTGTAGCATTCTCTCCATCAAAAGCTGAAAGGTAAACTGACCCCGTAAGGACATAAGGCTCCGCTACCATGTTAGATTTTAAAGAACACAAAGATAGAGTTCCCTTTCTGTCAGGAAAGGAAGAACCGAAAGATGGATCGCCAAAGATAGAGTTTCCTTATGATTAGGAAACTCAAACCAAAGCTAAAAGATTGTTTCCTTTGATCAGAAAACCTAAAGATGTGGAGGAGGAAAGGAAACTAAAGAGTTAATCCATTCCAGCTCAATAACATTTAAGTTACATGGTTACATATTTATAGACTACTCCTATGTTTCTAATTAGTACACCTGGCATTTATCACCGCCATTAAATAACTTTTCTCAAACCAGATTTCTCTAGATAGTTCCTAAAAGCATATCCATACAAGAATTCTGGAATTACACTACAACTTCCCACATATTTCTAGATTCTTCTTTATTACAATAGGATCAATTCCAGCAGTTCATAATCATAAGGGTACTTCAACTTTTTTCTCAAAACTGATAACTTGGCTCGGCTAATCCTAAGTAACCATTAACCGCATTGTTGGCTAATTAGTCAATAACTGATAAAGGCTTATAAATCATTAACTGTTAAATAAGTCAGGACAAGTAAATCAAAAGTAGAATTCCTAATATCGTAGTAATTTCTGATGCTTTCTCCCATTTGTTTATTAAGTTTCCATTTGCGTGGTCCTGTGGTTATTGGCAAGTGGAGGTGGAGTCTAATGCTTTTTCCCTCATTTCTCCCTCATTTCTCATTTGCGGGATGGGACTCCAGTGGATTTGCCTTTCGTGCTACTGTTCGCGCACGAACAGCGAGCGACCCTCGACCTACCGATCTGACTGTTTAAAGAGCCGAACCGACAACCGGATCCAACCGTTGAAAGGCCGAACGAACAGTATCGCGCGTCCTGGACCGGGTTTTGATGCTGACCTGCCAATCCGATCAATGAAAGGCCAAACCGAAAACCGAATCCGACCGTCGAAAGAAGGGCCGAACGGACGAATGTCAAGCGCCCTAAATCGGGTTTTAGTGTTTTGGGTTTTCTAAATTATGCTAAACTAATAAAGCATGATAAATTACTCTAAAGCGCGATAAAAGTAAACTGATAAAAGATAGAAATTGGTCTTTAATTAATTTTTTCTGGATTCCAATACAAGCATCACCAATAACCTTATATAGGTTATCACAAAAAAATGATAAAACAATAAAGCACCCTAAGATAAAAACCTTATTTCGAATTCTAAACACCGCTTGAGGCGAGATATCCCCTGAACTCCGATATCTTCCCTTTTAATTTTCAAACGATGAATAGAAATCACAAAGGATTGCGTAGACTCCAACGACTTGTGGACTTCCCTGATCACAAGTCAACCCGATCTTCTAAAAATTTGATAATATAAAAAACCATGATTCAAATTCAAATCCAAGTACTGGTCCTTGACCAACGTAAGGCATTGGACTTAGACCAGTGAATGATATCAATCTTAGTCTAGTGCCCCTACCTGTATAAGCCAGACTTAGACACCTGTTAAACACCTGATATCGGACTAAGACCAGTGAAAGATATTGGTCTTAGTCCAGTGGAGATCCATGACAACGGTCCTAGACCAGTGGATGATGCCGGTCTTAGACCAACGGATGATATTGGTCTTAGACCAGTGGATGATATCGGTCTTAGACCAGTGGAGACACACGATATCGTTCTTAAACCTGAAAGAGCCCAAAACACAAGTGGCTTGTAGCAAATCTATGATATTGGGCCTGGTAAACAGTTGCCCCCCTCAGCCCTTTGATTAAGAACTTGCGTAAATCGAAGGGATGATTACCTTACTAACCAGCCAAAATCGTGCACACTTAGATGACCATCAGTTAAAGATTGCTTCAAGGTCAAATTCCATAGTCAATGAAACTTGATGTCAACTCATCGGTCGATGAAAACCCAAAGTCAACTCCACCGGACAACCCCCACGGTCAACAGAACTGAAAGTCATCCACATTAGTCAACAGAACTGCAAGTCATCCCCATTAGTCAAGAGAACTGAAAGTCAACACCATCGGTCAACAGAACTGAAAGTCAACTCCATCGGTCAACTGGGTTAAAAGTCAACTTATCGATCAACAAGATTCAAAAGTTAACTCCATCGGTCAACAAGACCCAAAAGTCAACTTATCGGTCAACAAGATCGAAAAGTCAATTCCATTGGTCAAGGCAACCTGGAATCAATCCCATCAGTCGTGAGTCACCTGCCGTCCACTACAGCAAACAACCTCCTTCTTACAAAGGCCGTCCTTTAGAAACAACCACCAAGATAGCTTTTGTCAAATAATGGAGTTGTAGAATGAACCCATAAATATTTTTACGAAACAATCTTCGTAAAAATCGTTCTTCCGAAGAATTCTTGGATGACCACCTTCTCTGCAAAATATCTTAGCAAACGCTCTACGTTGAGGCTGATTCCACCATCACCGTGTATATTTTTTTGAACTTCACCACAAAGATCATTCTTCTAAATGACCAATATTATATAACGGTTTAAACAATTTCAAAACGATCCGACAGATCGTTTTTACCACCATAGCCATGTAAACACAATCTTGCTCAGGGAAATTGTTGTATTGCCAAATCCCTCAAGGGCCATATATATTTTAGAACAATGGCCAAGCTTGTTCCTCTGTGAAGTGATTAAACTCCTCCATAATCATGTATACGTTCTTCCTTGAAAGACCATGCCCACTGGGTCTTCTGAAACTCCCCGACCCGTATTTACCGTACAAAGTAAACACGTGCCGGAACTGTGACAACCCAACCAAAATCAAGCCCAGCATACAGTGTGTACAACAGTAACTCGGGCCCAACCGCCCAAAATAGGAAACATCATAAATAACAAAACCGGCCCGATGGCCCAATAATAGTAAAAACAATGCACAGTGGAAGACTTAATAACTCACATAAACACTGTATGTGACACAGATGCAAACTATGGATCCAAGCCCTGTCCAAGGGATAACGCCGCAGCCTGTCTGGAATGCACCAAACCTGTACAACAAATAACTCATCCTACGGGATGAAAGCCCGCAGGTGAGGGGTGAGTCCGAAGTGCTCACCGACGAAGGAAAGACAATCAATATGAACACTAAAATTACTCAAGGTCAATAATAAGTAAAATCCACCAAAATACACCAAATCGAAAGACAGGACCCAAAACCGGTCCAAAACCGAAAAGACTCCAATAAAATCCAATTTTCCAGTTTTATCTTTCCGGGCCCCGTCATGGATAAGCTAGCGGTCAGACCTGGTTATCAATACATTTCGGGTGCCAGACCAAATCCAGAGAACCCAGGGATCGACATCCCAAAAATAATCACGGGATAGACATCCCAAGCATAAACATGCTTATCACGAGAACCCAGGTCAAGGCCATCACGAAATTGTCTTAAACCATCGAGTCGTACCACTACTTATCACGTGACAATTATATTATCGTCATCAAAAACCAAATCACAGGGATCGACATCCCTAACCAGGATACCGGGATAGACATCCCTATCCAAAAATCAAGGATCGACATCCTTGTCACAACTTATTAATTATTCCATTATACTCATGGTCAAGACACGAAAATAAATATTCAAACCCAATCAAAATATTGGGATAAACATCCCGACAACAATCAAGACCATGGGATAAACATCCCGAAACATACCACAGAAAATGCAATAATCAACAAACATGATAACCGAGTAATACAGGCACATATTGAAGGAAATCCATCCTCACCTTGGCCGATTACTCAACTCCGGAAACAATGACCGGTCCGACGCCGGCTCCTCGGGAAACTGCCCGATGACAAAACCTATACCAAAAACAATATATACACATAAATGCACATAATCGGTATACTATGATGCCAATACTACGAAATATACCCATCCCGGTTCATATCCGTTATTATTAACTTTTACCGAAAATATTTTACCGTACGTATTTCTGAATATAATTTCGGCACCATACTTTAATTAAAACTCTTTTCAAAATATTTTTCATAAATTAATTATACTTTTCCAAAATATTAAACATCATAATTTTCCTAGGAATTATAACTTATATATATTTATCCCAAAGTTATTTTCATAAAATGTTATACTTGCCAAAATTTAATTACTAAATATTATTATTTTAGGAAAATCATTTCCAGAGAATTTAATTATATAACTTATTTTCTGAAAATAAATACGAATTTATAAATACGCATACATATATTTCCCAAATTATTCCCGTATGCATAAATATCAATTATTTTCCATATCTTATATTTCCAAAATTCCATAATAATCATATATTTGTTTTCCTAAATACTCCCATGTTTTATTTCTCAAAACATTAACCATAAATATATATATCAGAATTATTTTATCCTTTTATTACTATTATTATTATTTTTTTATTTTTATTTTTTTTACTGGACTGGGCCAAACAGTGTCGGCCCAAGCCTAGCACAGCACCAAACCCAGGCCCTAGACAGGAGCCTAGGCCTTGGCCCGTGCAGCCGGCCCAGTGACACACAGCCCAGGTCCAAGTGTTCTGACCCAATCCAAAAATCCAAGCGTGACCCGGCCACGGAATGGGTCAGCTCGACCCTTCCGGGTCGTCCTCTCCCAAGCTCACTCGGTCACGGCAAGCGGTGGCGATGACGAGGCGGGGCAAGGATGGCTACAGGCGAGCGGCGACAAGGTGGAGGCGACGACTTCGGTCGGTCGTCGAAGCAGCAGGCGGCGCGAAGTGTAGAGCGACGAACGACGGTTGTGTAACAGCCCGGGTAAAATTTTTGATTTTTACCGGGACTGTAAAAGTCTTTTTACCGTGATTTACTGTTGAATTAATCTTGGGTATTTAATTCAAGGTAAATCGGGCATCGTTTTTTGAAACCGAGAGTTTTCCCGCGCTCGTGATTTTTCCGTGGATTTTTCGGGCCTAAGTTGGTATTTTTCGGGTTTCGGAATTTCTCGGAAAATCACACCGGAAAATAACTAAGGGGGTATCAGTTATTTTCTGATCCGGACCGGACTCGCTCTGTAATGCAGACAAGCTGCATTATTACAGATTCACATGTCAACAGTGATGCACAGTGATTTTTACGGTTATAAAAGACGGGAAGCAGGAGAAGGGGAAGAAGAAAAGAAGAAAGAAAAAAAAAGAGAGAAAAGGAGAGGAAAAAGAAAAAGAGAGAAAAAGAAAAAAAAAGAAATAGAAAAAGAAATAAATAAAGAAAAACAGAAAAATAGAAAAAAAAGAAAATAGAAAATTACTAAGAGAGGAAAAGAAAAAAAAAAGAAAGAAAAAAAAAACAAAAGGAAAATCGGAAGAAAATAGAAGAAAGAAAAGAGGAAAATAGGAAAAAAAGGAAAAAAAATACAGAAAAGGAAAAAAGAAATAGGAAGAAAAGTGGATGAACAGTAGTCACCTTCTCCTCTCCCCGACAACTGTTCAAGCGAAGCTGATCGGCGCCGCCTCTCGACGCACCGACTCCACCACCATGCTCGCCGTCCTGTCGCCGACCTGACGCCGTCGCCTCCTCCCGTCCCCGCTGTGAGACACGCCGTCAGTGGCCTTTGACCAGCGGCGAAACCCGTGGATCTTGCTCCCAGCGCCGCTGACGACGAACCCGTCAGCCTTCCGCCTCCTTTCCGCCACCCGTGGAGTCGCCCCGATGTCGCCGACTCCGCGCTAGCCTTCCCTCGCGTTGCCGCGCCGTCGACCGCCGCTGCTAGGAAAGAACCCGATTCTTCTGGGCGGGTCGCGCCTCCCTGGGTCCGGGTTGCCGGCTGGGTTTGTTTTATTTTTTTAATATATATATATATATATATATATATAAATTTGATTATATAATTATTCTGGTATTTAATTTTCAAAAAAAATATATATTCACTTAGAGGAAAATATAGAAAGTATGATTTATGGTTTAGGGAAAATGTATGTATATATATGTACCTTGATAATCATGTTTTGTTTTGAAAAAAAAGTTATTATATATAATTAGGAAAAGATAAATATTGTATGTATAATTTCTGAAAATTATAAATACATTATTAATTTTCTGTAAAATTATGGTAACTGGTACCTTTTGGAAAAATATTTATTTATGGTATACATGATTTATATTTCTGAAATATATAATTATTATGATAATGTAATTGTTTGGAAAAGTATTTTGTGTTGGAAATATATATGTGTATTTATAAATTCGAATTTATTTTCAGAAAATAAGTTTATGTAAATATACTTTCTGGAAATGGAGTTTTCTAAAGATAATAACACTTGGGAATTATATTTTGGAAAGTATAATAATTTTTATGGAAATATTATGGAAAATATATACATATGTTATAATTTCCAGAAAAATTATGGTAATTATTATTTTGGAAAAAAGTATATTATTTTATGAAAATATTTTGGAAAGATTTTTAATTAAAGTATGGTACCGAAATTATATTCGGAAATACGTACGGTTAAATATTTTCGGTAAATGGAAATAATAAAGGTTATGTAATCGGGATGGGTTATTTCGCAGTACTGGCATCATGACATACTCTTATGTGCATTTATGTGTATATACTGTGTTGTGTATAGGTTTGGATATCGGGCAGTTTCCCGAGGAGCCGGCGTCGGACCGGTCATTGTTTCCGGAGTTGGGTAATCGGCCAAGGTGAGGATGGATTTCCTTCTATATGTGCCTATATTACTCGGTTATTGAGTTTGATGTTGCATTTGCTGTGGATTGTTGTGGTTTGGTTCGGGATGTTTATCCCATTGTCTTGATTGTGGTCGGGATGTCTATCCCATGTCGGTTTTGGATGTTTATCCTTGCGTCTTTTTGGTTTACATATAATGGAATAAATAATAAATTATGAAAGGATGTCGATCCTTGGTAGGGATGTCTATCCCGGTGATTTGATTAGGGATGTTGATCCCTGAGATATGATTTTGGTTGATGATAATACAATTGTCACGTGGTAAGTAGAGGTATGACCGGATGGTTTGAGACTGTTTTGTGGTGGCCATGATCTGGGTTACTTGCGATGGACATCTTGATGCCGGTTTGATTGGGATGTTGATCCCTGAGTTTGATATTGGGATGTTGATCCCAGGTTCTTTTTGATCTGACACCAGGAACAGGTTGATAACCTGGTACGACCCTAGCTTATTCGTGACGGGGCCCGGAAAGATAAAATTGGAAATTGATTTTATTTGAGTCTTTTTGGTCTTGGACCGGTTTTGGGTCTTGTCTTTGGTTTGACTGTTATGTTTGACCTTGAGTAATTTTAGTGTTCATATTGATTGTCTTTCCTTCGTCGGTGAGCACTTCGGACTCACCCCTCACCTGCGGGCTTTCATCCCGTAGGATGGGCTATTTGTTGTACAGGATTGGTGCATTCCAGACAGGCTGCGACGTTATCCCTTGGACAGGGCTCGGATCCATAGTTTGCATCTATGTCGCATACAGTGTTTATGTGAGTTAATAAGTCTTCCGCTGTACACTGTTTTATTATTGTTGGGCCATTGGGCCAGTTGAGTTGTTATTACTGTTTTTACTTTGGGTTGTTGAGCCCGGATTTCTATTGTATACACTGTATGCTGGTCTTAATTTGGTTGGGTCGTCACAGTTCCGGCACGTGTTTACTGTGTACAGTAAATACGGGTCGGGGCGTTTCAGGCTGCGTGGGGGACTCGGCCTTCTTATCGTCGGCAGCAGCCGTCTCGCACGAGGGGAGGAGCGTCGTCGGGCGGCGGTGTCTCCTCGGCTTGGTGGCGGCATCGCAAGGATGAAGCTGGTGGTGGTGCTGTACCGTGAAGGGCGGGTCACGGTGGTCGGTAACGGTATGTGTTATTTATTTTTTTTTCATCTCTTTTTTTTTCTTCCATTCTTTTCCTCTCTTTTTCACTCAATTCCTTTCTTCTCTTTTTTTCTATTTCAGTTTCTTTTTTTTTTCTCTTTTTTTTCCTTCTCCTTTTCTTTTTCTTCTCCTCTCCTTCCCTTCCTGCTTTCTTCTTCCGGCTTTAAACTGTTTTTTTTCCTTTTACTATACAACTTGTGAACCGTCAATAATGCAATTGTCTGGAGCGAGTCCGGTCCGGACCAGAAAATAACTGATACCCCCTTAGTTATTTTCCGGTGTGATTTTCCGAGAAATTCCGAAACCCGAAAAATACCAACTTAGGCGCGAAAAATCCATGGAAAAATCACGAGCGCGGGAAAACTCTCGGTTACGAAAAAACGACGTCCGATTTACCTTGAATTAATTACCCAAGATTAATTCAACAGTAAATCACGGTAAAAAGACTTTTACAGTCCCGGTAAAAATCAAAAATTTTACCCGGGCTGTTACAGTCTACCCACCTTAAAAAGAATTTCGTCCCGGAAATTCCATCTTATCCGTGGGTCCTACCACGATAAGCTTCTGGCACACTCTGCCAGGTGTCCAACCTCAACCCGAGATACCGCTTATACCCTTAAGCGACATCTCGTCCTCTATAAGAACCAAACCTCATGACTGGCATACTCACGCACAGTCATGGACTCTCCACTGAGATCAAGAACTACCTTAGACTCCGAGAACAACAGCTACATCGGCGGCATTGCCTTCCCGACAAGCTCCGATGAAGAACCTCCGAAGAAGCGCTTCAAGACGAACATCGTCGGCCTGAAGGAACACATGGTGGTCTCTCGAAGACGCCGGAAGAAGCGTGCTCCCAAAGAAGCTGAGGATCGAAAGGGCAAAGCGACGGCTGAAAGCAGCACACCGCAGCAGACTCTGACGCAGCTGAACGTCTCACTGAAGAAAATCAGCTCGGCGGTGTTGCAGATAGAACTGGCGTGCGCGGAGCTCTTCCCTCACATGAAGAACGTTCAAAAGCTTGTAAAAGACTTAGAGAAGCATGTAACTCAATAGAGTACTTCTTCTCCTGTTGTAAAACCTTATAAATTAAATTAAATAAGTTTTCCTTTTTAAATCAAAATCTCTTGTGTTATGAAATCTCTCGTTAAACAGAAAAATAAAATATCTCAAAGCAAAATAAAAATCAACTATAAGAATATAAAATCAAATATAAGGAAATTAAAAACAAACTCGTTTAACAAAATCAAAACAAAAAGAAATTAAAACAAAATATATTTTCATGATCAGCGCCCAAATCAGTCCTATGCATCCTCGATCCCGAGATACGTGACATACGGAGCTAACGGTGACGATCACAAGAGCGTCCTGTGTCCCTCGAAAGAAACGTTACCCACTTGTTCATAAATTCCGCATGAGCCAAAAACGTCTGTCAAGGCAACGTATACCTCTATGATGTCCGAACAGGTGCAAGCTTGTCGCACATGCGCTCTACTCGAGGTGTGGTCCCATCAGTCTAGCCTCAACGATCACGGATGCATGTGATAAAAGATGCAGAAAAATATAGTAAAGCCATGGAAAGAAAGGACAAAGTAGCCAGAGCGAAAGAAAATCATAAGATGGAAAAAGGCTGAAAAACTCTGGCATTGGTAGCCCAAAAATCGTATAAAGTAACAAAGCAATAAATGAAGCAACGACAAAATTTTCAAAAAGCAAATCCTGAAAATCGAAAACAGTAATCACGCTCCTCATAAGAGTATACAAGACGGAGCGGTGAGGTGTAAATCATCAAAAGCATTTTAAAGCAACAAATGCTCAGAAAAACAAAACCACAACGCTCAAAAACAAAATACCCACTCGTCCAAACACGATGCCTGCTCCATCTTCCGTTTTCTTCGTCGAAGGTGCCAACCTAGGCAGAAGGAACCGTCTGGCCTACAGCATGGTCAACGAACGTCCAGAAGAGCTATCGAACGAGCTCGGCAGAATGCCGCGTCTGGTCTTCGTCGACAAGCTCTACTCATCGCAGTTCTTCATCACTCCCATGGAAGAGACCTTCTTTCTGGAGGACCATGACACTCTGAGGACCTCCTACTACGGATCGGCAAACTCCATCATGTTCTTCATCTCCGAAAGGCTTCAGGAGTTCAACCTGGAGTCCACTTGCCATACCCTGGAGCAAGGCACCTACTATCAGCTCTCGAATGACGGCCCAGAGCATGCCCAGAGTAACTCGTCTGCCCGTAACTTGGCCATAGGCCCGACTACTGGTGTGGAACTGCAGAGGAGTCGCAAGGCGTTCCCAGGAGTTCTCGCGTACCCTGAGGGACCTGAAGAACCAATACAAGCCAAACATGGTTCTTCTCACGGAGACCCAGTGGCAACCTCAAGACGATCATGGCCTCATCCCACTCCGGTTCCCTCAAGCAAACCGGTTCGAGCTTCCCGGCCAGAACAACGCAGGCGGCATGTGGTTCTCGTGGAGCGACAGCATCCAGGCCAACATCAACAACGACCCGAACAGCTTCAGGGTCAACGTCGTTCCAAGGCGATAAATGTATTTCTATTTTTATAAAATATCAATGTAATATTTCTCTTTGTAATGAAATTATCAGTATTATTAATAATATTTATATTTTCGCTTATTTATGGCATCATTACCTCTTATGTGTATGTTCTGCGACAGCTGGCGTCCCTCGACTGGATCCATAATGCACTAATTAAAATGATATAAAATAATAAACAAATGGAGCGAACTATGCAAACAAGGACAACTAACACACAAAGACTGCCCAACAAGACCTAACGCCCGCTCCGCTACCAAAATGAAATGCCCCGACCCCTTTTTACCGTACACAGTAAACACGTGCCGGAACTGTGACAACCCAACCAAAATCAAGCCCAGCATACAGTGTGTACAACAGTAACTCAGGCCCAACAGCCCAAAATAGGAAACATCATAAATAACAAAACCGGCCCGATGGCCCAATAATAGTAAAAACAATGCATAGCGAAAGACTTAATAACTCACATAAACACTGTATGCGACACAGATGCAAACTATGGATCCAAGCCCTGTCCAAGGGATAACGCCGCAGTCTGTCTGGAATGCACCAAACCTGTACAACAAATAACTCATCCTACGGGATGAAAGCCCGCAGGTGAGGGGTGAGTCCGAAGTGCTCACCGACGAAGGAAAGACAATCAATATGAACACTAAAATTACTCAAGGTCAATAACAAGTAAAATCCACCAAAATACACCAGATCAAAAGACAGGACCCAAAACCGGTCCAAAACCGAAAAGACTCCAATAAAATCCAATTTTCCAGTTTTATCTTTCCGGGCCCCGTCACGGATAAGCTAGCGGTCAGACCTGGTTATCAACACATTTCGGGTGCCAGACCAAATCCAGAGAACCCAGGGATCGACATCCCAAAAATAATCACGGGATAGACATCCCAAGCATAGACATGCTTATCACGAGAACCCAGGTCAAGGCCACCACGAAATTGTCTTAAACCATCGAGTCGTACCACTACTTATCACGTGACAATTATATTATCGTCATAAAAAACCAAATCACAGGGATCGACATCCCTAACCAGGATACCGGGATAGACATCCCTATCCAAAAATCAAGGATCGACATCCTTGTCACAACTTATTAATTATTCCATTATACTCATGGTCAAGACACGAAAATAAATATTCAAACCTAATCAAAATACTGGGATAAACATCCCGACAACAATCAAGACCATGGGATAAACATCCCGAAACATACCACAGCAAATGCAATAATCAACAAACATGATAACCGAGTAATACAGGCACATATTGAAGGAAATCCATCCTCACCTTGGCCGATTACTCAACTCCGGAAACAATGACCGGTCCGACGCCGGCTCCTCGGGAAACTGCCCGATGACAAAACCTATACCACAAATAATATATACACTTAAATGCATATAATCGGTATACTATGATGCCAATACTACGAAATATACCCATCCCGGTTCATATCCGTTATTATTAACTTTTACCGAAAATATTTTACCGTACGTATTTCCGAATATCATTTCGGCACCATACTTTAATTAAATCTCTTTTCAAAATATTTTTCATAAATTAATTATACTTTTCCAAAATATTAAACATCATAATTTTCCTAGGAATTATAACTTATATATATTTATCCCAAAGTTATTTTCATAAAATGTTATACTTGCCAAAATTTAATTACTAAATATTATTATTTTAGGAAAATCATTTCCAGAGAATTTAATTATATAACTTATTTTCTGTAAATAAATACGAATTTATAAATACGCATACATATATTTCCCAAATTATTCCCGTATGCATAAATATCAATTATTTTCCATATCTTATATTTCTAAAATTCCATAATAATCATATATTTGTTTTCCTAAATACTCCCATGTTTTATTTCTCAAAACATTAACCATAAATATATATATATATATATATATCAGAATTATTTTATCCTTTTATTACTATTATTATTATTATTTTATTATTATTTTTTTTTACTGGACTGGGCCAAACAGTGTCGGCCCAAGTCTAGCACAGCACCAAACCCAGGCCCTAGACAGGAGCCTAGGCCTTGGCCCGTGCAGCCGGCCCAGTGACACACAGCCCAGGTCCAAGAGTTCTGACCCAAACCAAAAATCCAAGCGTGACCCGGCCACGGAACGGGTCAGCTCGACCCTTCCGGGTCGTCCTCTCCCAAGCTCACCTCGGTCACGGGAAGCGGTGGCGATGACGAGGCGGGGCAAGGATGGCTGCAGGCGAGCGGCGACAAGGTGGAGGCGACGGCTTCGGTCGGTCGTCGAAGCAGCAGGCGGCACGAAGTGTAGAGCGACGAACGGCGGCTGCGTGGGGGACTCGGCCTTCTTATCGTCGGCAGCAGCCGTCTCGCGCGAGGGGAGGAGCGTCGTCGGGCGGCGGTGTCTCCTCGGCTTGGTGGCGGCGTCGCAAGGATGAAGCTGGTGGTGGTGCTGTACCGTGAAGGGCGGGTCATGGTGGTCGGTAACGGTATGTGTTATTTATTTATTTTTCATCTCTTTTTTTTTCTTCCACTCTTTTCCTCTCTTTTTCACTCAATTCCTTTCTTCTCTTTTTTTTCTATTTCAGTTTCTTTTTTTTCTTCTCTTTTTTTCCCTCTCTTTTTCTTTTTCTTCTCCTCTCCTTCCCTTCCTGCTTTCTTCTTCCGGCTTTAAACTATTTTTTTTCCTTTTACTATACAACATGTGAACCGTCAATAATGCAATTGTCTGGAGCGAGTCCGGTCCGGACCAGAAAATAACTGATACCCCCTTAGTTATTTTCCGGTGTGATTTTCCGAGAAATTCCGAAACCCGAAAAATACCAACTTAGGCGCGAAAAATCCACGAAAAAATTACGAGCGCGGGAAAACTCTCGTTTTCGAAAAACGACGTCCGATTTACCTTGAATTAATTACCCAAGATTAATTCAACAGTAAATCACGGTAAAAAGACTTTTACAGTCCCGGTAAAAATCAAAAATTTTACCCGGGCTGTTACACCTTCCTTTTATTTTAATGCTTCAATGACCGATACGGTCCAGAAATAACCACGACCGATCATAACGGTCCTCTTTCTTCCTTCTTTCTCGAGAGCAAGACAAACATTGTTCTTTTTCCACCGATGTTATGGCTTGTCCTCTTGCCACATCCTACCAACGAACGTTGCATTCTCGCAGTGGAACGATCATAACAATCGTTCAACCACGCCAAAGAACTCCCATGAAGGCCATCATCAACCACAGATGGTTTAAGTATTTCTTTTTAAAAACAAAACTGTCCGTTACCTGCATTGGATGTGAACAACAATATAGCCTTCATCCCTCTAAAACAAACTTTCACCAGCCGAACTCAGCCTTGAACGATTGTTCGGCTAAAATAAATCAACCACGACGGACAAGAGCAAAGATCCGATTACGGCCAGAATTACTAAGCAACAACCTTTAGCATAAGAACCAAAATCCAAGTCGAGCTTTGTGGACAAACATACTATGCAGGTCCATATAAGTATTGTAACTCCATTTCGTAAAGAACAAGGGAACTGCTCACCCCTCAAAGGTTGGACCTCTGTGTTCAATATCATGAAAACATCAAGTTCTTCTTCTTCATTGATATCTCCATCCAGAGAAAGTTACTGGTTCGATCCTGCATAAAAAAAGATTGGCAACACAAGTTCCTTGGAAATCGGTGCCTTCACTGGTAAAGAGCCAAATTGTATGGCTTGCAGCATCTCCACGTCTGCTTTGTTCACCTCCGAAAAAGCATCCTCTTTCTTCGTGAGTTCGACCAAGTCGATAGACCTACGTTTGGGGACCCAAACCTTGGTTAACGGCCTTGCATGGTGTGACTTGATCTCCTTTCTGATTGGGCGCTTAATCTCCGACTGCACCTGCTGCTTGGGCAGAGAATGCCCTTGGTTTGTTGGCCTCCTAGATCCTTCTGACAACCTGAATGACCGCTGAGACTGAGTGCCTAGTCTTTTAGCTATCAGTCTTCTAGGGTCTGTAGCTTCGCTCTGGATTGGCCTAGGCTTGGCCCATGGTCCTCCTAGGTGGCTGGCACCTAATTCCTGCCTTAGGCGCTGCATGCGCCTCTTTTGGGTCCTTGTAAGACCAAATTTCCTAAATCGAGCCTCCAAATCCTTCAGGTGCGCAAGTGGAGAAATTGGTGTTCGTCGTGGTTACTGCCTCGGCTGGTTCTCATGCCACCTATGATCCTTGGGTGCTAAAGGCCTGATCATCCTAGATGTAGGCCTACTAGTGATCAGCTCGGATCGTAACTGCACCTTAGGATTCACCCTCTTGCACTTAGAACACCATGTAACCTTGTATTTGATCTCCACTGCCCTCTTCTTCACCTTTGCATCAGAACCTGCAGCCTCGATGTGTAGTTTGGGAGTGTTGATCGATGTCTTCTCTATGTAGCTAGTCCCAAGAATTTGTAGGTTCTGACCATTAGGAATGGCCTTTCTGCCTTTAGTAGTGGCTTGGTGACCATTGTTGATGGCCTTTTGGTTCTGGCCATTAGGAATGACCTTCCAGCCATTAGTAGTGGCTTGGTGACCATTGGTGATGGCCTTCTAGTTTTGGCCACTAGGCATTGTTTGTTGGTTCTTCTTACAGGGAATGACCTGATGGCTTCGGCAACCAGCAATGCTCTGTAGACCATGGCCATCACCTTGCAAAGTCGATGACGACGATTTTTCTTTACGAAGGCCTGGAACCGTGCTGCCCCTGGTGGGAAAGTTTTTCCTGGTCATCACTAGAATCTGGATAGCCAAGATCAATATATTGATCATCCATCAGTTGAACCTCCTCGGAGTACTCATCAAAGCATGGTCGATCATTATCCTCACCAGGATGATCATGGCTAGACCGCCTTAAATGGTTGCTGCCTGACCAATATTGGTCTTGGCCTTGCCCCCCTTGTTCTGACATGCTTGGGAGACCATGGCGATGGTGTTCATCTTCTTCACTTGCGAGAGAATCGTGGTCGTCAAGAACTTCCCAGAGAGAAAGCCCAAATGCCAGTCTTTCAGCCATAATCTTTATTGTAGCCTGTCGAAGTTTCGAATCTTCTCTTGAAACACTCCGACCCGTTTTTACCATACACAGTAAACACATGCCGGAACTGATACGACCCAACCAAACCAAACCCAACATACAGTGTATACAACAGTAACTCGGGCTCAACAGCCCAAAATAAAAACATCAATAACAACATAACCGGCCCAATAGCCCAACAATAGCAAAAATAATGCACAGCAGAAGACTTAATAACTCACAAAGACACTGTATGCGACACATGATGCAAACTATGGATCCAAGTCCTGTCCAAGGGATAACGCCGCAGCCTATCTGGATTGCACTAAACCTGTACCACTAATAATCCATCCTACGGGATGAAAGCCCGCAGGTGAGGGGTGAGTCCGGAGTGCTCACCGACGAAGGATAGACAATCAATATGCAACACTATAATTACTCAAGGTCAAAATCAAGCATAACAGCCAAACCGAAAGACAAGACCCAAAACCGGTCCAAGACCAAAAAGACTCAAATAAAATTCCAATTTCCAATTTTATCTTTCCGGGCCCTGTCACGGATAAGCTAGGGGTCAGACCTGGTTATCAACACATTCCGGGTGCCAGACCAAATCCAAGAGAACCCACGGATCGACATCCCAAAAATAAGAACCCAGGGATAGACATCCCAAAAATAATCAAGGGATAGACATCCCAAGCATAGACATGTTTATCACAAGTAACCCAGGTCACGGCCACCACAAAACAGTCTTAAACCATCGAGTCGTACCACTACTTATGTAACAGCCCGAGTAAAATTTGGATTTTTACCGGGACTGTTAAAGTCGTTTTACCGTGATTTACTGTTGAATTAATCTTGGGTAATTAATTCAAGGTAAATCGAGAGTCGTTTTTCGAAACCGAGGGTTTTCCCGCGCTCGTGGTTTTCCTGCGTATTTTTCGAATTTCGGAATTTCTCGGAAAATCACACCGGAAAATAACTAAGGAGGTATCTGTTGTTTTCTGGTCCGGATCGGACTCGCCCGTAATACAGACGAATCCCATTATTGATTGCTCACATGTGGTATAGTAAAAAAAAATAAAAAAATAAATAAACAGATTAAAAGAAGCAGAGCCGGTGAAGATGCAGAAGGGAGGAAGGGAAGAAAAAAAAAAAGAAAGAAGAAAAAAAAAGAGAAAAGAAAGAGAAGAGAAGAAAAATGAAACCGGGAGAAGAAGGAAAAAGAAAAAAAAGAAAGAAAAAAAAAAGAAAAAGAAGGGAGAGGAGGGGCTGCTGCCGGCCACCGCCACCTTTGCCATCCACCTCTTTTCTCCTCGCCGGCGCCGCCTGTGGAGACAGCCCGGGAAGGACGCAGCCGCCACCTGCAGCGACACCGTCGCGTCGACCTCCCCAGTTCCTCCCCCTTTTCCTCTTCTCCGTCGCGAGCAGCACCGGTGGAGCTCGACTTCCCGCCGCCTCCTTGTCTCGTTTTCTCCTTGCGAACCCGACGACCACCACCAGCTGCTGCCGCGTCGCCTGCTGCTGCTGCTGCCGCCGCCTGCCTGCAAGCCGTCGCCGCCCGTCACCACCCGCGCCCGTGCTCCCCTGCTGCCCGTCGCTCGTCGCCGGCAACCCGTACTGTTCAAGGTAATTGAGGATGATGGGTTGGAAGTTGGCATGGGCTTTAGGTGTTAGTTGTGGGCTGGAAACTTTGGTAGTGGCCTGATGGTTGTGGTCTTGGAACCGTGGGCCGATGCCTTTGGGGCTGGGTAAGCTCTTGGGCTGGGTGTTATGGCCTAATGGGTTGTAGATTAGAATTTGGTTTTAATTTTTAGCCCAATCCGAATTGGTAATATATATACAAATAAGAACGTATAATCTGAAAAAAAAATAATAATAATAATAGTAAAAATAAACGTATATATAAATGGGATATATTCTGGGAAAAATTATGGGAATACTTTTGGAATATAAATATGTAGTACACATGATCAATATTTCTAAAATAAATTATTAAGTTGATATATATTGGTTTGGAAATGTAATTTGTTTTTGGAAAATATATATATGTATTATAATTCGTATTAATTTTCAGAAAATAAAGTTTATATAATTGTACCTACTGAAAATATGGTTTTCTAATATAATAATATCTAGTAATTATATTTTGGCAAGAAATATATTTTAAGGGAATAATTTTGGGAAAAATACACATAAAGGATATAATTTTTAGGAAAATTATATTGCTACTATTTTGGAAGACAAGTTGTAATTATGTTATGAAAAAATTTTGAAAAAGAGTTTTAATTAAAGTATAGTACCGAAATTATATTCGGAAAAACGTTCGGTAAATTATTTTCGATAAAAGATAATAAATAAGAGACATGTGATCGGGATGGGTAATTTCGTAGTATTGGCATCATTGCATACCGAATATGTGCATTTATGTGAGTGTATATTGATTTGTGTATAGGTTTGATATCGGACAGTTTCCCGAGGAGCCGGCGTCGTACAGGTCAGTATTTCCGAAGTTGAGTAATCGGCCAAGGTGAGGATGGACAAACCCTGATATGTGCCCGTAATGCTGTGTGTGTAGTTTTGTGGTTTGTGTGTTTTTGTTGTTTGTTTGATTTGCTGGAATGATTGTTGAATGTTACATGATTGCTATGGTATTGTTGATGCTGTTGTAGAAACGTGTTAGTCCTGTGTATGTCGTGTTGGAAATATTGTTGAATGGTTTGATATTGTTGAATTGTTTGATGTGAAAGTTTGGTGATATGAAATTGTTGACTGTTACTTGATTGCTATGGAATTGTTAATGTTTGTTGATAAATTGTGTCAGACCTGCGTATGTTGTGTATTACTTGGTTTAATTGATTAAATGTTATTGATTATATATTGTGATATATTGCTTCCTTAATTGGCTTATTACTGGTGATAACTGGAGTGTTTATAGATCTTGGTTGATTTGTGATAAGATGAGATAACCCAGATGAGCTGTGGGGCAGGTTGCCTGCTCAGGGATTTGATAGTTGGTAATTTAATAAAAATGAATAATTGGTTAACCTCACTTAGACTGTTAGCGTCACGGACATTAAGTGTTGGTATGGGGTGGTCTGGTCGATGTCTATGGTTGGGGGTATACCGAATACCCAGTGGCTCGGATATGCCGAATATCCAGTTGGTATGTGATATTTGTGGTGAGGGTATACCGAATACTCAGTGGCTCGGATATGCCGAATATCCGGTTGGTATGTTGATATTTGTGGTGAGGGTATACCAAATACCCAGTGGCTCGGATATGCCGAATATCCGGTTGGCATGTCGATGCCTGTTTGGAAAGTGGCACTGCGGACCAGCCAACACTTGATACGTGACAGGGCCCAAATTAAAACAGGATAATAAAATTAACTAGACTTAGAAGGTCACACATAGAAGTATTCGTATGTGTTTGGGTTATGATTGTCCCCTTATTTATGTTCTTGGTTATGTTATATTTACGGTGCTTGTTGGCTGATGTGAAGATGGACTGTCTTGATATGTGACTATTTGCTCTGTTGGATATGCTTTGTTGTTTGATTGAACCGTTGAAATGTGATTGGATTTACGGGACTTGCTGTTAGTGAGTTGAAATTGTTGATATGAAAATAAGTTGAGGAAATGGGCTATCGATTGATGAAAGAGGAATACTTGAGATGACGATCTATTTGTCGCTTGGAAAGTAGTGGTACGACTAGATGGTTAGAGACTAGTTCTGTGGTGTCATGGCCAGTGGGTTAGTTGGATGGGATGTTGATCCCGGATTTGTGATATTGGGATGTTGATCCCGGATTTGTGATATTGGGATGTTGATCCCGGATTTGTGATGTGGGGATGTTGATCCCGGATTGTGGTTGGGCCTGGCATCCAGAATTAGTTAATAACCAGGTACGACCCTAGCTTGTCCAGTGACGGGGCTCGGAAGATAAAAATTGGTAATAAAAATTAATAGGCATTCTTTTAGTCTTGACCTGATATGATTTGGTGAGAGTTCACTGTTATGTTGTTTGTGATAGATTAATCTGATTTGATGGCTGCATTACTTCGAAAGTATTATGGTTGAATATATCACTGTTTATCTCTCGTCGGTGAGCGCTTCGGACTCACCCCTCGCCTGCGGGGTTTCATCCCGTAGGATGAGTTGTTTCATGTACAGGCTTGGTGCATTCCAGACAGGCTGCAGCGTTTCTCTTGGACAGGCTTGGATCCATAGATTGCATGTGTCGCATACAGTGTTAGTGAGTTTAAGTCTTCCGCTGTGCATATTGTTATTGTTGTTGGGCCATTGGGCCAGTTTCATTATTATTGATGTTATTGATGTTGGGCCGTAGGGCCATATTGTTGTTTATATTCTTGGGCTGTTGAGCCAGGGTTACGCTTTATACAGTGTATGCTAGGCCTTGTTGGGCTGGGTTGTCACAGTTCCGGCACGTGTTTACTGTATATGGTAAATACGGGTCGGGGCGTCTCAACTTACCATGTGACAATTATATTATCATCATTCAAAACCAAGTCTCAGGGATCAACATCCCTAACCAAAATACCGGGATAGACATCCCAAACCAAACCAAGGATCGACATCCTTATCACATTTATTATTAATTAATCCATTATCTGTTGTACCAAAAAGACTGAAGATAAACATCCAAAAACCAATCAAGATACTGGGATAAACATCCCGACAACAATCAAGACAATGGGATAAACATCCCGAAACAAACCACAGCAAACGCAACACTCAACAGTGCAATAACCATCAAACACAACAACCGAGTAATATAGGTACATAATGAAGGAAATCCATCCTCACCTTGGCTGATTACTCAACTCCGAAGACAATGTCCGGTCCAAAGCCAGCTCCTCGGGGAACTGCCCGATATCATAACCTATACAACAAAACAATATCCTCACATAAATGCACATAATCGGTATGCTATGATGCCAAAACTGCGAAATAAACCCATCCCGGTTACATATCTTTTATTATTTCCCTTTACCGAAAATATTGTACCGTACGTATATCCGAATATAATTTCGGTACCATACTTTAATTAAAACCCCTTTAAAAATATTTTCATAAATTAATTATACTTTTCCCAAAATATAATCACCATAATTTCCCAGAAAAATAATAACATATTTATAATTTCCAGAAAATATATATAGTATTTATCTTTTTCTAAATATATATAATAATATTTTCCAACACAAAATATAATTACCTTTAATTTTCAAAGTACATATATATATTTCCACAACCATAATTTTCCAGGGAAAATACTATATATATAAAATTTCCAGGAATTATTTTCATAGTATATATATTTTTCAAAATAACCATAATAATAATTTACAAACAAAACATAATTATCTTAATTTTCCAAAATCAAGTATATGTTTTTTTTCAAAACAACTATTTATAATTACCATATATTTCCCGAGAATTATATATGTAATTTTCCAAAATAATAGATATATTATTTTTCAGAAACAAATACCAACAAATAGATATATAAATGTATATATGTTTTTTTTTTAGGGAAACCCGGCTGGCAACCCATCCAAGGTCGCGACCCAGCCAAGGAAACGGGTAAAACCCGACGACAGCGCGAGGGAAGGACGAGCGAGCACAGCAGCGGCATTAGGCGGCTTGGTGCGGCGCGAAAGCGGCGGAAAGGAGGCGCGACGGTGCTGGAGCAGCGACAGGCGCGGAAGAAGCAGATCCACCGGGTCTGCTTGCGGGTCAACGACGACTGGCGGAGCGTCGGCAGGCGAAAGAGCAAGCGAGCGACGGCTTCGAGGTGGCCATGGCACGGCGAAGGCGAGGCTGGTGGCGGTGAAGCTCGAGACGGCTCCGGTCGTCCTCCCGTGAACAGTGACCCAGAGGGTGAGGTTGGCGACACTGTTCACTCGGGGTTTTCTTTTTTTTCTTTCTTTTCTTTTTTTCTATTTTTTCCTTTCTTCTTTTTTTTTCTGTATTGTTTTATTTTTTTTTATTTTTTTCTTCTTCTACTCTTTTTTTTTCCGATTTTCCCCTTTTTTCTTTTTTTTCTTTCTTTTTTTCTTTTCCTCTTTTTTTTTTTTTTCCTCTCCTTTCTTCCTCTTTTCTTCTTCCTTTCTTCCTCTGCTTCCTGCCCGATTCCTGCTTTTAAACTGTTTTTTTACTATTCATCATGTGAAGCTTCAATAATGCAGCTTGTCTGCATTACGGAGCGAGTCCGGTCCGGACCAGAAAATAACTGATACCCCCTTAGTTATTTTCCGGTGTGATTTTTCTGAGGATTCCGGGACCCGAAAAATACCAACTTTGGTCCGTAAAATCCATGGAAAAATCTCGAGCGCGGGAAAACCCTCGGTTACGAAAAATGACGCCCGATTTACCTTGAATTAATTACCCAAGATTAATTCTTTCGGTAAATCACTGTAAAAAGACTTTTATAGTCCCGATAAAAATCTAAATTTTTACCTGGGCTGTTACATCTCTAGTTTCTGGCATGACGAATGCTCAGATCACAAGACTTCTATAGTGGAACATGGTCCCACTGGGCGTGCCAAAAACTATTCACGAACGAACGACGAGCGACCCTCGACTTACCGATCCGACTGTTTAAAGAGCCGAACCGACAACCGGATTCGACAGTTGAAAGGCCGAACGAACGGTGTCGCGCATACTAGACCGGGTTTTGATGCTGACCTGCCGATCCGACCGATGAAAGGCCAAACCGACAACTGAATCCGACCGTCGAAAGAAGGGCCGAACGGACGAATGTCAAGCGCCCTAAATCGGGTTTTAGTGTTTTGGGTTTTCTAAATTATGCTAAACTAATAAAGCATGATAGATTACGCTAAAGCGCGATAAAAGTAAACTGATAAAAGATAGAAATTGGTCTTTAATTGAATTTTTTCTGGATCCCAGTACAAGCATCACCAATAACCTTATATAGGTTATCACAAAACAAACGATAAAACAATAAAGCACCCTAAGATAAAAACCTTATTTCGAATTCTAAACACCGCTTGAGGCGAGATATCCTCTGAACTCCGATATCTTCTTTTTTAATTTTCAAACGACGAATAGAAATCACAAAGGATTGCGCAGACTCCAACGTCTTGTGGACTTCCCTAATCACAAGTCAACCCGATCTTCTAACAACTTGATAATATCAAAAACCATGATTCAAATTCAAATCCAAGTACTGGTCCTTGACCAGCGTAAGACATTGGACTTAGACCAGTGAATGATATCAATCTCAGTCTAGTGCCCCTACCTGTATAGACCGGACTTAGACACCTGTTAAAGACCTAATATCGGACTAAGACCAGTGAAAGATATCGGTCTTAGTCCAGTGGAGATCCATGACAACGGTCCTAGACCAGTGGATGATGCCGGTCTTAGACCAGCGGATGATATCGGTCTTAGACGAGTGGATGATATCAGTCTTAGACCAATGGAGACACACAATATCGGTCTTAAACTTGAAAGAGCCCAAAACACAAGTGGCCTGAAGCAAATCTACAATTTTGGGCCTGGTATAAACAGCTACAGCAGCAAATCCGGGATCTGGTTCACCAGGATTGGGAGGTCTCTATAACTGATTTATGCACTTAAAAAGATTTGTTTATCGTAGGGCGAATGAAGTGCCCCGACCCGTATTTACCGTACACAGTAAACACGTGCCGGAACTGTGACAACCCAACCCAAAATGAGACCAACATACAGTGTATACAACAAGAACACGGGCTCAACAACCCAAAGTAAAATCAACAATAGAAACTCATCCGGCCCAATGGCCCAATAATAACAAAAGTATGCACAGCGGAAGACTTAAAGACTCACTAACACTGTATGCGTAATAGATGCAACCTATGGATCCAAGCCCGTCCAAGGGATAACGCTGCAGCCTGTCTGGAATGCATCAACCTGTACCAAAAGTAACTCATCCTACGGGATGAAAGCCCGCAGGTGAGGGGTGAGTCCGAAGTGCTCACCGACGAAGGAAAGACAATCAATATGAACACTAAAATTACTCAAGTCGAAAACACAGGCTAAACAGCCCAACCAAAAGACTCGACCCAAAGCCGGTCCAAGACCAAGAAGACTCAAATAAAACCAATTATCCAATTTTATCTTTCCGGGCCCCGTCACAGATAAGCTAGGGTCGTACCAGGTTATCAACCTGTTCCTGGTGCCAGATCAAAAAGAACCCAAGGATAGACATCCCAAAAATAACAAACCGGGATAGACATCCCAAGCATAGACATGCTTAACACACGAACCCAGATCATGGCCACCACAAAACAGTCTCTAACCATCCGGTCGTACCTCTACTTACCACGTGACAATTATATTACCGTCATTAAAAACCAAGTCACAGGGATCGACATCCCTAACCAAAATACCGAGGATCGACATCCCCTCCAAAATACCAAGGATCGACATCCTTGTCACAATTTATTATTTAATCCATTATATTTAGTGCCAAAACGACTCAAGGATAAATGTCCAAAAACCGACATGGGATAAATATCCCGACCACAATCAAGACAATGGGATAAACATCCCAAAAACCAAACAGAACGCCGGGATAAACATCCCGAACCCAAACAGAACGCCGGGATAAACATCCCGAACCCAAACGCAGCTAAACCACTACATCCAACAATGCAATAACACCAAACACAATAACCGAGTAATATAGGCACATATTGAAGGAAATCCATCCTCACCTTGGCCGATTACTCAACTTCAGAAACAATGACCGGTACGACGCCGGCTCCTCGGGAAACAGCTCGATATCAAAACCTATACCACCAAACAACATATACTCACATAAATGCACATATTCGGTATGCTATGATGCCCAAAATGCGTAATAATCCCATCCCGATTATATATCCTTTATTATTATCTTTTACGGAAAATATTTTACCCGTACGTATTTCCGAATATAATTTCGGTACCATACTTAAATTAAAACTCTTTCAAAATATTTTCATAAAATAGTTATAATCTTCCAAAATAGTAACTACCATAATTTTTCTGGAAAATAACAACGTATTTATAATTTTCAGAAAATATTTATATAGTATTATCTTTTTCTAAATATATATAGTAATAATATTTTCCAACACAAAATATAATTACTTTTAATTTCCAAAGTACATATATATATAATTTCGACAAACTCAATTTTCCAGAGAGAATAATACATATATTTAATTTCCAAAAATTAATTCTAAAGTATATATATATATATATTTTCCAATCTAACCATAATATTAATTTACAAACAAAACATAATTATCTTAATTGAAGAATCAAAGTATATATATATTTTTCTAAACCCAACCCAGAATATTGCATGTAATTTTCCAAAATAATATTTACTTTTTTTTCCAGAAATTAATTAACAGAAATTAGTTATATAAGCAGATTTATATATATATATATATATATATATATATATATATATATTAGAAAAAATAAATCAAACCCAACCCGGATCCAACCCAGGAAGGGCGCGACCCGGCAAGGAAACGGGCAAGACCCGACCTTACCAGCGGGTTTCAGCGTCGTGACGGCGGCAGGAGAGCGGGGAAGGAAAGGCAACCACGGCTGCGGCATCGGGCGGCTTGGAACGGCGCGAGGGCGGCGGGAAGGAGGCGCGAGGCGCGAGGAACACAGATCCATGGGTTTTCCTCCGGGTCGTCGACGCGTCAGGGAGCTGCAGGCGGTGGAACGCGACGGCGACAGCAGGGGTGAGGTCGCATCGGCCCCGCGAGCACGGCGATGGTGGCGGTGGCGTGCACGGCTGACCGGAGCTCGTCCTGGTGTACAGTGACGAGGAGGTGACGATGAATAGTGGCCGGCTCTTATTTTTTTCTCTTTTTTTTCTGCAATTTTTCTATTTTCTTTTCTTTTTCTTCTAATTTCTTTTTCTTTTTATTCTGATTGGTTATTTTTTTCTATTTTCTTCTTCTTTTTCTTTTCTTTTTCTTTTTCTTCTTTTTTTTTTCTTTTTCCCTCTTTTCTTTTTTTTTTATCTTTTTTCCTTTTTCTCTCCTTTTTTTCTTTTTTCTCTCCTTTTTCTCTCTTTCTTTTTTTTCTTCTCCTCTCCCACCGGCTGCCTTCTGCTGATTCCTCATCATATAACATGTTAATTACTATTTAACATGTGATTAACAATAATGTAGTTCATCTGCATTACCGGCGAATCCGATCCGGACCAGAAAATAACAGATACCTCCTTAGTTATTTTCCGGTGTGATTTTCCGAGAAATTTCGAAACCCGAAAAATACCAACTTAGTTCCGAAAAATTCACGGGAAAATCACGAGCGTGGGAAAACCCTCGGTTTCAAAAAACGACTCCCGATTTACCTTGAATTAATTACCCAAGATTAATTCAACAGTAAATCACGGTAAATAGACTTTTACAGTCCGGTAAAAATCCAAATTTTTTACCCGGACTGTTACAGCGAAAGCATCAGAAATTACTAATTACTAATTAGTCGTAAGTGTGCACCTACAACTCAAGAAAAAAAAAATTACGGTTCTTCAATGGTGGGTTATAGTCAGCAAATGGGAGATTTGGAGACGAGTTTAGAGGATAAGGTTTTAATTTGGTGGTTCTAAAACTTAAAAGCTAAGAAACTTGACACGGAACTTCAAGTGATCAGCTCCTTTATTAGGTGCATCGCACTTTTATGTGCACAAAGCAAATATGGATCATGAAGTACCTATAGGCGGCCTTATAGTGCCGCAACCCACAAAATACTTGAAGCACCCCACAAAGAATATTAATTAGTCAGTCAATACTCAATACACTCCTCCATTGATATGCTTCACCACCAGCAATCGTGGCTAGAACTGTACATATTGCTCAACCACCACAAAACTCCACTTTGCAAATAACTTGTGCCATTCACACCGTTCAATTATATCCATATTAATTCCGTTCCTCTCTCATTAGTTTCTTTTTTTTTTTTTTGGTACATCGGAAATATAGAGAAGATACAATAATCTAGGGACATTGCATAGAATTTTTTCATGTTTCAATCAATTTTTGTTCTTTAATATATATTTTCCATATAAAACATGCTCACTTAATTAACCCTAAGTTAACCCTAAAATCGTGTATTAGTATATAAGCAACTTTAAGGGATGCAGGTACGTGAGTCATACATACCAAAACACAACTTGCATCAACTACAATAAGGTTAATTTAGAGCTTCAAAATTAGGAGATCTCTCCGAACCTCCAAAGGTGCGCCTATTTATTTTTGTATAATAGATTCCTGTAAGTCTCTGTTTCTCGTACCTGATTCCTGTATGTTTCTTTCTCTTTTATTTTTTTTCTAAAAAAAATTGTAATAGATTGCTATAAGTCTCCTATTTATCTTCGTTATAGATTTTCCTTCATAAAAATATATATATAAAAAAAACTAAGAATAAAAAGTAGAAACTAGAAAGTAGGTTCTCAAAGCACAATTTACCAACTACATGTTTTGAAAATTCAAAGAGCTACAATATTCTTGCACTCTCCCAATTCAACCCAAGCAACATTTTTCTTTTTTGAGGAAAAACCCAAGCGATTTATGTAATCATAATATGATGAATTTTCTTAACTAAAGTTGCGCCCGAATGGCCTCTCCACTCTCCATGATATAGTGCCTTCAATGATGGTGCCAACGAAGAATGATGTTTCTTTTTCAGGGTCAAGAACCATATATATGTTTCATAGTTAACATACTACTAAATATTTTCAACAAAAATGAAAAACTATTAAATATCAAGAATTAACTTAATTTCTATCAACTTAATTATTATGCAATGATATGAAATACGAAGCTTTGTGAAACTTAGTTAACTAAGACTGACGTTTTGATGAGAATTACAACTACTTAATACAAACATTGAACGACTTATGAAGAAAGAACGGAGAGAGTAAAGTTGAGATTGTAAAAATAGTTGAGTTACTAATTTATTTTCCAAATAAAATTAGAGAGGATAGCATTTACCCCTCCTTGGACTTCTCTAAAAACAAAGATTACAAACAACCTTATCTTCTTTTTGCCCATGACTTTTGAAAATTGTATAAATAACTCTTCCTAGGTGTACTATTATCTAAGTAAGATAGTTAATTTGTTATCTAAGTGAATAACATGGACAATATAACTCCAATGGGTTAGATCAACTGGTTGGAGTTGTTCTCGCTTAACCAAGGGATCTCGAGTTTGAGTCTTAGGAACGCAGCACTCTAGGGGCTAGTGGCGCCAACCTTTAGCGTTAGTTTGGGAAAAAAAATGAGGGAGGAATGATTGTGGAGGGAAAGAATATGGGGAGAATGATAATAAGAAGAATTGAAAATTTGATTCTCTCGTGTTGTTTAGAAACATGGGTGAATTGGGAAAGAAAGAACGTTGATTATTAAAAAAATATTAAATGATAGGATAGAAAATTACCATTTTATCCTTATCAATTATTAGTTAAATTTATTTTGAATGGACAAAATAGTAAATCAATAAAAAATCCAATTTTGTCTCACTCGTTCTCTCCACTTTCACCCGGATTTGGAGAGATTAAAATTGGTGGGCCATGAGAGAAAATTTTCTCTCCAAAATCCATTCCTTCCCAATTCTCCTCATCTCCCAAACCAAGGAATGGTGCATTCATACTCTCTATTTTCTCTTACACCATTCTTTCCTCCCATTTTCTTCCTTTCCAAACTTAGCCTTATGGTTCCAATCATGCCATGAGCTGGATTAGTCTGGGCCCGTTGTTTTTCCTTAAAGGCGGGTTGGCCCAGGACACCAATGCGGGAGCAAAAATAACATGGACAATATTCTTTATGACAGATCACAAGCTAACTCCTTGTATGTGGCATTACTCAGCCGTTAATTACACACGATTTTCTTTGTCAGCAAGAGTCTAATTACACAGATTAGGATGTCTGCAAATGGAAACTTAATAAACAAATGGGTTTGATTTATCCAAAAGAATGGTAGGCCTTGTAATTTATGAAAAATCTCGTTTTGTCAAAAAAAAAACTAAAGATACTTGAGAAATACAATAAAAGCAGTAGTTAAAAATTTTAATCCCAGTCAATACATTTAAAACTTTTGAAAATTAAGTGTAGTCAACACGGTATGGAGAGAAAAAGTAGAAAAAGAATCACTTGGTCAGTTTTTTTCTTTAATGAGAATCATTTTATCAATGTTGGTGTATACGGTATGGGATTTTTTTGCAAAAAAAGGTACACCATATCATTTCGCATTACCACTTTGAACTAAAACATAAATTCTATTCGACAAAAAAAAACATAAAAATTCTAAATGATTTCACGCATGGCATTAGTCCATTATTCCAGACAACTCTTGATATGTACGTTACAAAATAAAAGCTTATACAATCATCAACAACTGTATAGTTAGTAGATTCTAACTTTACCATTCTATCTTTTCCCGGAAATGTTATTACAACTATACTGATGCGTCCACACGGCTGCCAGATCCTGCTAAATCCGGAAATGTGTTTACGTATTTTGTTAACACATTTCTTGGAAAATTACATCAGTTGATTGTGAAATCGCTGCACCAAATCAAGATAAGGTAGAATCTTTTTTTTCTTTTGGTACATAATTAGATATGAAAAGTTAAACAAGACACCGCTGACCTCTATATCAATTTTGATTAATGCATCCATATTATATATCTATCTTCCGTTTACCTGATCATCAATGCATTCTCATTCTCTTATGGTAGCAAAGGATACAGCTGCCACATGTAAAAGGTTGTGCTTGGACCAACTCCTTATATATATAGTTCACCACTCATGAGAAATCATCAGATATATCCTGCAGTACTTCACCATGAGATCAATCTTGGGTTCTTTGTTGCTCCAATTCTCCCTACTCATTGTTTTGCTAAATTCTGCATCTGCAATACGGTTCAGAAACTTCAAAGTTCTATCCGACTCTGCTGATCCGGAGGAATTTAAAACTTTTTTCTTCAACCAAACACTAGACCATTTCAATTACAAGCCTGAAAGCTATGGCACATTTCAACAAAGATATTACATCAATTCCAAGTATTGGGGAGGAGGTGAGGCTAGTGCACCAATCTTTGTATTTCTTGGGGCAGAAGCGCCAATGAATGATGCTGATGTTACCAATGGATTACTCAATGAGAACGCTGCTCGCTTTCATTCACTCTTGCTATATATAGAGGTACGGTGAATTATGAAATATAGATATTGACAAATTGATGAGTCTGCTCAATCATGCACAGAGATTCTGTGTTTTTTTCTTTTTTCTTACCTGCTAAATTTGCCTCTTTTTTTTTCGGAATTTCTTTGTGTGTATCATACATGAAACTTGGTTACTTTGGACAGTCATATATTATGGATCAATCATCCTTGAATATTGGTCTTAATTAGTCCTTGTCTCATCACTTCCCAAGTATATAGCTAGAAATGTTTTCAAATTAATGTATATTGTTTTTCAGCAACCTAATATGATTAGCTTTTTCCTTGCATCAGCATAGATATTATGGAAAATCAATCCCATTTGGATCAAGGGAGGAAGCATTCAAAAACGCGAGCACACTTGGGTATTTCAACTCAGCCCAGGCCTTATCAGACTATGCAGCAATTATCAACCATGTAAAGAAAGAAAATCATGCGGAAATGTCCCCTGTAATTGTCGCTGGAGGATCTTACGGAGGAAGTAAGGACTGTGTCTATATTATATATATACATAGTGCTAATTAAACACTAGTGATACACTGATATATGTGTTTCCTTAATATATTGGTGCATGCCTCACGGCTTTTTTTTGGGTCTTATATCAGTGTTGGCTTCGTGGTTTCGGCTCAAGTACCCACATATCGCACTTGGAGCCCTTGCCTCATCTGCACCACTTCTATACTTTGATGACATTACACCAGAGGATGGCTATCATTCTATTGTCACCAAATCTTTTAGAGTTAGTGTCTCTAATTGCTTCTATCTTTTATAGTATTGATCACTCACGTTCGTTTTGATCAGTTTGAAAAAATCTGAATATGTTTTTTTTTTGGACGTGTCACGTAGTAATCTTAATATGTTTCTTCCCTTTGTGCAGGAAGCTAGTGAGACTTGCTACCAAACCATACTGAAATCATGGGGTGAAATTGATAAAGTTGCTTCTCAACCCGGTGGTCTCTCCAACCTCAGCGAGACATTCATAACTTGCAAGTAATTATGATCAAATTATAATTCTTCTACATCCTAAATTGTGTCTTTTAACATGTATTTTTCTTTCAATATCAGATATAATTAGTGACATTATTTTTTTTCTTCTTTTTTTGTTTTAATTCTTACAGTCCATTAAACAATACCACCGAACTGAAGTACTACTTGGAGAAGGCTTTAACTTATACTGCTCAGTACAACAGCCCACCAAATTATTTAGTTAATATGGTCTGCAATGCTGTAGATCATGCAGATGCTTATGGTTTGGGGAATGATACTCTGAGCAAAATAGCTGCTGGTGTAGTTGTTTATGCTAATGCAGTTACACGCGGAGGAAATCAGACCTGCTTTGTTAATCCATCCACTTATGAATCCGAAAGTATTAATCCACCCACTTATGAATCCGAAAGTAAAATTGGGTGGGGATGGCAGGTAATTAATTAATGAAGATATTCTTAATTAAAAGCCTATATAGAGCTAGTATATTGCTGAATGAAATTTAATTAAATTAGTTTTTGCAGAGATGTAGTGAGATGGTGATGCCTATTGCCCCAAGCAATAATACCATGTTCCAAGCTCATCCCTTCAATTTTAATGCCTTCACCAAGAATTGCATTGAAGAATATGGCGTCCCTCCTCGGCCTCATTGGGTCACTACTTATTACGGAGGACATGTAAGGCTTTTTTTTTACATTTGAATAATCCTGTCACATTATAGATGATTATAAGTTTAAAACTAGAATATATTTGCAGATTAAGCTATATTGATCTTTCTCTTGAATTGCAGAATATCAAATTGATTCTCGAGAGATTTGGTAGCAACATTATTTTCTCCAATGGGCTGAAAGATCCATATAGTAGCGGCGGGTACATGACCATAAAAAGAACTGGAGAACAAAAAATTTTTGCAAGTTTTATGGTTGCTTAATTAGTATTACTTAGTGCTTAATCAATCAGTATCTAGTTCAGCACTAACATCATGTCATCACTTTCAACAGGGTGTTGCAGAACATATCAGACACCGTCGTTGCTGTCACCACCGTCAATGGTATGTCGTTTTACTCCTTAAAATTGAACTGGAACGGGTCAATGCAATACAAATTCGTCAAAAAACTTCAATGCAGATCAATTCATTCTAAACAGACACGGTTAAATTGTAGTCTAAAAATAGGTTCAATAATAAGATAATATAAGAAGTATGATAAAAAAAAAAAAAGTATCGACAAGATGTGATGAAGGAAATTGAAACTATTTACTTGCACCACTAACTATGGACTCGGCTTTCAAATTTCCAGGGTCACATTGCTTGGATCTTGATGGTACACGGAAAACGGATCCAGATTGGTTAACTGCACAAAGAAACTCTGAGCTCACGATTATTGAAGGATGGATTTCGAAGTACTATGATGACCTACGCAGGCAATGAAATCAGTCATACAAAAATTCTTTTAGAAAAATGTTGGAGAGGAAGTACCAGCTCAAATTCCGTCCTTGCTTCTTCTCTTAGCCCCCAATTAGCTACTCGATTATTCAACAGAGACAGCAGGAATCTACGCTAGGATCCAACCTAGGCCTATCTGCTGTGTCTTTCTTTTATGCAATTTGTAGTTAGAGTTTTACCATAAAGATTGAAGACTAGGACCTTTAATTCTGTTATGCCTTGGAAATTTATTAATATTATTTTTTTAGTTTTTTTTTCCTTACACATGATATTCGTCGATCCCAAGCTTTCCAAACAATAGCCATTCCAACAATTCAAACTCAATAAGTCATCCTTCAAAACCAAGTGGAAGTATCAAAAAAGATATCTCTGTGTGCTTGAACAATTTAGTTGATAAAGCATAAGATATAATTATTTTGGTACATAAAGACATACATTATTAAGGAAGGTAAACATAATTAGTAAATAATAAAATTTGGACTGATTATTCGTGATAAAGTTGCTTCTCAACCCAATGGTCTCTCCATTCTCAGCGAGACATTCATCACTTGCAAGTAACTATGATCAGATTATAATTTTTCCAAATCCTAAATGGTTTCTTTTAACATGTAATTTTTTTTCAATATCAGATATAATTAGTGACAGTATTTGTTCCTAAAAAAAAAATTAGTGACAGTATTTTTTTCTTCCTTTTTTTTTTGTTTTAATCCTTACAGTCCTTTAAAAAATACTGCCGAACTGAAGAACTACTTGGAATGGGCTTTAACTTCTACTGCTCAGTACAACAGCCCACCAAATTATTTAGTTAATAGCGTCTGCAATGCTGTAGATCATGCAGATGCTCACGGTTTCGGGAATGATACTCTGAGCAAAATAGCTGCTGGTGTAGTTGTTTATGCTAATGCTACACGCGGAGGAAATCAAACCTGCTTTGTTAATCCACCCACTTATGAATCTGAAACTGATATTGGGTGGAGCTGGCAGGTAATTAATTAATGAAGCTATTCTTAATTAAAAGCTTATATATAGCTAGTATATGATTGCTGAATAGAATTAATTAAATTACTTTTCGCAGACATGTAGTGAGATGGTGATGCCTATTGCCCCAAGCAATAATACCATGTTCGAACCTCATCCCTTCGATTTTAATGCCTTCACTATAGGTTGCATTGAAAACTATGGCGTCCCTCCTCGACCTCATTGGGTCACTACTTATTACGGAGGACATGTAAGCCTTTTTCTTTGCATTTGCATAGTCCTGCCTGTCACATTATAGATGATTATAAGATGTAAACTAGTAAACTAGAATATATTTGCGGATTAAGCTGTATTGATCTTTCTCTTGTATTGCAGAATATCAAGTTGATTCTCGAGAGATTTAGTAGCAACATTATTTTCTCCAATGGGCTGAAAGATCCATATAGTAGCGGCGGGTACGTGACCATAAAAATTAAACTGGAGAACAAAAAAGTTTTGCAAGTTTTATGGTTGCTTAATTAGTATTAGTGCGTGCTTGATCAATTAGTATTTAGTTGAGCAGTAACATCATGTCATCACTTTCAACAGGGTGTTGCAGAACATATCAGACACCGTTGTTGCTGTCACCACCGGCAACGGTATGTCCTTTTACTCCTTAATTATTTAGCATTCTTCTACCTATTTACTTGCACCACTAACTACGGACTGGGCTTTCAAATTTCCAGGGTCACATTGCTTGGATCTTGATGGCACACGGAAAACGGATCCAGATTGGTTAACTGCGCAAAGAAACTCTGAGCTCACGATTATTGAAGGATGGATTTCGAAGTACTATGATGACCTACGCAGGCAATGAAATTAGCCATACAAAAATTCTTTCAGAAAAAAAGTTGAGAGGAAGTACCAGCTCAAATTTCGTCCTTGCTTCTTCTCTTGCTCCAAGCTACTCGATTATTCAACAGGGACACCAGGAATCTACGCTAGGATCCAACCTACGCCTACCTGCTGTGTCTTCTTTTATGCAGTTTTTTAGTTAGAGTTTTATCTAAGGATTGAAGACTAGGACCTTTAATTCTATTATGCCTTAGAAATTTTTTATTAATATTATTTTTTAACTTTTTTTCCTTACACACATGATATTGGTCAATCCCAAGCTTTCCAAACAATACCCATTCCAACAGCTCAAACTCAATAAGTCATTCTTCGAAACCAAGTGGAAGTATCAAAAAGATATCTCTGTGTGCTTGAACAATTTAGTTGATAAAGCATAAGATATAATTATTTTGGTACATAAAGATATACATTATTAAGGAAGGTAAACATAATTAGTAAATAATAAAATTTGGAATGATTATTCGTGAAGAATTAGTTGTACAGATTAGGTTTATTTATGGATTTAAGCATTGTAAACGATGCTCTTATCACTCACGTAGGGGCAAAAAAAGTTACAAGCCCAACTAGTCACTCATTAAAAGAAAAAGGAGAAATAATTCCTCCAATCAAAAAAAAAAAAAGAAATAATTCCAGAATAGAGGCGTGTTTTACTATTCCAAACTTCCCACCCAGTCCATTTTTTTCCTTTTGGACAGCATAAACAAAAGTACGAATGCATTGTGCCTTTTGGGCAGCATAAATATAAACACAAACGCTATGGCACATGCAAAAACCATCTTTGTTTCTCACCACCTCAGCCCTCAACTTATTTCTACGCACATAAAAATTAAAATTGCAATTTGGGGCTTATTACCGGATTTTGATCAAGTATAGGCCCAAAATATTAACAAACCTATTAAACCCACTAACAAAGAAAGTTAGGCTAGGAACAAACACGCTGCTTTGAGAAGATTGGGCTGAAAGAGGAAATGAAGTGTGAACGAGGGGTATCATTATGATGGCAGCTATGCAAGGGATAAGGCAGCGTTTGGAACATACAACTAAACACAAATATTTGGGGGAGGAGTTTAGATTGATTTAGATTGGATTGGACTGGATTATAATTGGCATTTTTTTTTTCTTCTTTCTTTGTTTTAATCCTTACAATCTATTAAACAATACTACCGAACTGAAGTACTACTTGGAGAAGGCTTTAACTTATACTGCTCAGTATCACTGCCCACCAAATTATTTAGAGAATATGGTCTGCAATGTTGTAGATCATGCAGATGCTTACGATTTGGGGAATGATACTCTGAGCGAAATAGCTGCTGGTGTAGTTGTTTATGCTAATGCAGTTACACGCAGAGGAAATCAGACCTGCTTTGTTAATCCACCCACTTATGAATGCGAAAGTGATATTGGGTGGGGATGGCAAGTAATTAAGTAATTAAGCTATTCTTTATTAAAAGCCTATATAGAGCTAGTATATTGCTGAATGGAATTTAATTAAATTAGTTTTTGCAGAGATGTAGTGAGATGGTGATGCCTATTGCCCCAAGCAATAATACCATGTTCCAACCTCATCCCTTCGATTTTAATGCCTTCACCAAGGGTTGCATTGAAAACTATGGCGTCCCTCCTCGACCTCATTGGGTCACTACTTATTACGGAGGACATGTAAGGCTTTTTCTTTGCATTTGAATAGTCCTGCCTGTCACATGTAGAAGATTATAAGATGTAAACTAGTAAACTAGAATATATTTGCAGATTAAGCTGTATTGATCTTTCTCTTGTATTGCAGAATATCAAGTTGATTCTCGAGAGATTTAGTAGCAATATTATTTTCTCCAATGGGCTGAAAGATCCATATAGTAGCGGCGAGTACGTGACCATAAAAAAAACTGGCGAACAAATTTTTTTGGCAAGTTTCATGATTGCTTAATTAGTGCTTAGTTCAGCAGTAACATCATGTCATCACTTTCAACAGGGTGTTGCAGAACATATCAGACACCGTCGTTGTTGTCACCACTGTCAATGGTATGTCCTTTTACTCCTTAATTTTTTATCATATTGAATTAAAATTGAATTGGAACGGGTCAGTGCAATACAAATTCATCAGAAACCTTCAACGCAGATCAATTCGTTCTAAACAAACACGGTTAAATTGTAGTCTAAAATTTTTTTAGAAAAAAATGTTTAGAGGAAGTTAAATTTCGTCCTTGCTTCTTCTCTTGCTCCAAGCTACTGGATCATAGGATCCAACCTACGCCTATCTGCTGTGTCTTATTTTATGCAATTTCTAGTTAGAGTTTTACCATAAGGATTGAAGACTAAGACCTTTTGTTCTATTATGCCTTAGAAATTTTTTATTAATATTTTTTTTTAAACTTTTTTTCCTTACACATGATATTGGTCAATCCCAAGCTTTCCAAACAATAGCCAATTCCACAGCTCAAACTCAATAAGTTATCCTTCCAAACGAAGTAGAAATATCAAAAAGATATCTTGTGTGCTTGAACAATTTAGTTTTTTTTTATGATAATGAACAATTTAGTTGATAAAGCATAAAATATAATTATTTTGGTACATGAAGATGTAAATTATCAAGAAAGGTAAACATAATTAGTATACAATAAAATTTGGACTGGTTATTCGTGATAAATTAGTTATACAGACTAGGTTATTTATGGATTTAAGTATTGTACAAACACGATGCCCTTATCACATTGGGCCTAAAAGTGACGAGCCCAACTAGTCACTCATTACAGTAAAAGAAATAATTCCAGAATAAAGGCGTGTTTTACCATTCAAATTTTCCAGCCCATTTTTTTTTCCTTTTGGACAGCATAAAAAAAAGTACAAATGCCTTTATATATTTTTTTACACACTTTGTTTGTGAATTAAATTAATTTATATATTTTTTTGTAAAGTTTGGCTATCAGTCTTTTTTAGGATTATGACCCTCCAACATGTCTGTACTATTTAGTTCGATTCTTTTAACTACTTCTACTTTTTTTGGGCCCATCCTATACCTCTACTATATTAATCGGTTCCATTGTATCCTTCCGTCTATCTCCCGTCAAGGAGACTCATAATTGTTAAAGGTTCTTCTCTTACTTTCCTTAAGGAACAATAGTATTTCTTACTCCCTCTTCAGGAACTATGGTACTATCCCCGAGTTCAAAAGAGACTACTGGACAAGGTAATGGATATTTGGTACGTGGCGTTGTTCGGTTCTTTTATATACCTGTACTTTTTTTTGCTTATCCTATACCAGTACTATATCAAATAGTTCCATTTTGTACTAGTCTAATGGATTTCAACTAATGCTAGGTGGCTTTTGTCATGTGGAATTTTTGTGGCCCCCACTAATTGATAAAATAAAAACTGATTCTTTTGAAAATAAAAAAATACAAAATTAATTTTAAATTTTTTAATGATTTTCTAATTTTTTTCAAGTTAAACAATTTATCTTTTTTTTCTATTTTCAGGTTTTTGCAGGACATAAAACGTTTTTCTCCTTTTTCACAAAAAAACTAACTACAACTTATCTTTTTATTACTTTTTCCAGTTTCAAAATTATATTCGAGCAAAAATTATTTTATTGATTAGTGGGGTCCATAATAATTATTGGTGATTTGCATGGCATAAAACGTTTTCCTCTTTTGTTTTTCAAGAAAATTAGTCTTAGTTAACCTTTTTATTACTTTTTTCAGTTTCAAAATTCTATAAAATCAAAAATTATTTTATCGATTAGTGTGGCCTACGAAAATTATTGTTGATTTTCAAAGCATAAAATATTTTTCTCTGTTTTTACAAAAAATTAACCTTAATTATTTTTTTATTATTTTTATCAATTAGTGGGGTCCATAAAATTCCACATGACAAAAGCCACCCGGCATTAGTTGAAGTCCGTTAGGCTAGATTGATAGAAGGACAGAATGGAACCATTTAATATAGTACAGGTATAAGATAGGCCAAAAAAAAGTACAGGTACATAAAAGAACCGAACAAAATAGTATAGGAATGTGGGGGGCCAATAATTTGCCACATGTGATGCCACATGGCATCAAGTCTACCACATGTCACGCCACGTAGCATCAGTTAATGGTCAAATTGACGGGAGATAGACGGAAGGATGCGATGGGACGAATTTATTTAGTATAAGTATACAATGGAACCGATTAATATAGTAAAGGTATAGGATGGGCCAAAAAAAAAGTAGAGGTACTTAAGGGTTCGTTTGGTTGCCTGGACTGTAAACTTGGACTCGTCTGGACTTGGACTGAATTGGATTGGCCTGAGACCACGTTTGGTTGTCTGGACTGTATGACTGGACTTTAGACTATTTCAAGCAGACCACGTTTGGTTATACATGGTCTGGACCTAGACTAAATGACAAAAATGACCAGAATACCCTTAAAATTGAAATGAGAAAAGATATTAGCTGTTTGAGTTAATATGTATACCACCCCATATATTTTTGAATTTCTATATGATTTACTCAATTAGTAAGCATGTACACCATTAATTTTCTCCATTTGTATACTATATATTTATTAACATATGTCTATTAAATAAAATAAATTTAATAAGACAAAATGTCACATTAAATATTTATTCCATATTATGATGTTCACATGATATATATATATATATATGTATATATATATATATATGTACACTATATAAAAATGACATAGTTAAATAAATAAGTTTATTGGCACGAAATATAAATCACTTCTTGAATAACAATACCTTTTTTTATTATTACTGAAAAATATTATTCATCAAAGTAAGTAAATTTATATTCAAATTACATTCACATTCATTTTTTTTTAAAAAAATGCAATCAAAACAGACGTACTAATATTAATTGACACCAAAAAATGATAAAAAATAATATTTAATTAAATTATATAAAAGTAGATACATATTCGATTTCTATTATTAAAAAATGACGTAATATATAAAAATGACATTTTTTAAATATATGAAAAGGTTATTCTAGCCCTCTCCTAACACTAGGCTTTTCCACTGCATCAGAAGAACTTTTCCACTCATAGCAATATTCACATCTGAAGCATAGTACCACCCCAATACTGAAGCCTTCAACCACCGCAGCTTTTTCCCAAGATGAATTAACACCCGGAGAGACTTTCTTCTCCCAAGAAGCATCTCCTGCACCAATGCATTTCAAATATCAATATTTGAATCAGGCACTAATAATATCAAAGTAGCATGCCACAATAGGAAGTTTGTAGTGTAACAGCCCGGGTTAAAATTTGGATTTTTACCGGGACTGTTAAAGTCGTTTTACCGTGAATTACTGTTGAATTAATCTTGGGTAATTAATTCAAGGTAAATCGGGAGTCGTTTTTCGAAACCGAGGGTTTTCCCGCGCTCGTGATTTTCCCGCGGATTTTTCGAACCTAAGTTGGTATTTTTCGGATTTCGGAATTTCTCGGAAAATCACATCGGAAAATAACTAAGGAGGTATCGGTTATTTTCTGGTCCGGATCGGACTCGCCCGTAATATGGACGAATTGTATTATTGATCATCACATGTATAATAGTAACTTTCTCAGTTTATAAGAAGAAGCAGCCGGTGGAAGAGGGGAGGAGGAAAAAAAAAAAAAAGAGAGAAAAGAGAGAAAAGGAGAGGAAAAAGAAAAAGGAGAGGAGAAGAAAAAAAAGAAAAGAAAAGAGAGAAATAGAAAAATAGGAATAAGGAAAAAAAAAAGAAAACAGAAAAAAAATACTGAGAGAGAGGGAAAAAAAATTAAATCAGAAAATGAAAAAAAAGAATTTCGGAAAAAAGCAGAAAAATAGAAAGAAAAATGAAGAAAAATAGAAAAAGAAAGAAAAAGAAAAAAAAAGCTACAGTGCGTCACCTCCTTCCTCGGGTTACTGTGCACTCGCCGCCGTTCCCCGCCGCAGATCGACGCACCGCCGCCACCAACAGGTAGCCAACGACGTCGCGACCTCACCCCAGTCGGTACCGTCGCGTTCCACCGCCTGCAGCTGCCTGACGCGCCGACGACCCGGAGGAAACCCACGGATCTGTGTTCCTCCGCCTCCTGCGCCTTCTGCCGTCGCCGCCGCGCTGAGTTTGCTGCCGCCGTGGAGTCGCCCCAGCTTCACGACCCCGCGCCAGCCTTCCCTCGTGTAGCCGCGCCGTCGACCGCCGCTGCTGGGTAAGAACCCGATTCTTCTGGGCGGGTCGCGGCCGGGTCGCGCCCTTCCTGGGTTGGATCCGAGTTGGGTTATTTAATTTATTTTTTTT
>JAKUCV010004356.1:193067-218602 GCA_028386065.3 Turnera subulata
TCTGGCACCAGGAACAGGTTGATAACCTGGTACGACCCTAGCTTATCCGTGACGGGGCCCGGAAAGATAAAATTGGATAATTGGATTTTTATTGAGTCTTTTCGACTTTGGGTCGAGTCTTTTGGTTTGACTATTGTTTTTGGACTTGAGTAATTTTTAGTGTCCATATTGATCGTCTTTCCATTGTCGTGAGCACTTCGGACTCACCCCTCACCTGCGGGCTTTCATCCCGTAGGATGAGTTATTTGTTGTACAGGTTGGGTGCATTTCAGACAGGCTGCGGCGTTATCCCTTGGACGGGCTTGGATCCATAGTTTGCATGTGTCGCATACAGTGTTAGTGTTAGTTATTTAAAGTCTTCCGCTGTGCATACTTTTGATATTATTGGGCCATTGGGCCGATTGTGTTATTGTTATCGTTTTTATTATGGGCTGTCGAGCCCGGATATTTGTTTTATACACTGTATGCTGAGTCATTTTGGGTTGGGTTGTCACAGTTCCGGCTTGGGTTTACTGTGTACGGTAAATTCGGGTCAGGGCGTTTCATGTAGAGCGACCGCATTTGAGTCTTTTACTTTCCTAAGATATTGAATTGCAGAACTAGCTATAGATATTTGAATCAAGTATTGACGTCTAATTCAGTTTTCACTTCGAAAAATACAAATCATAAAGAAACTTTTAGCATCCAAAGTGTATATTTGACTTCATTTGACACCATAAAAGTGCAAGTAAAATTTGACAGAGAAATGGGTAAAATCATATGGACAAATGGACATACTAAAATTCATTATATCCAACAGAAAATAATTTCACCTGTCATAAAATGAGTACCCTACGGAAAAGCACACAATTTCTAATGCAACAACAGCACAGAACCCACCCCCACCCAATTCCTGCATCCTCACTGAGACACCAACTGCTACCTTTAACAGGGTTACGCAAAAACACAGCAACATTCATCTACTTGACTGCCATGAACTGCAACATATGACTCCAAACTTCAGCCACCCATTTATTATTTCTTTTATACAAATGACACAACCAACATTCAATAATGTGACATTATTCAAAATCCCTTGCAATTTCGGACAACATTGAACATATTAAGTATATTCAATAATAATGAAATCAAATGGTATGCCCAGAAATTTGTAGAAATATTAGCATGATGCACCCCTGCACACATGCTTTGTTAAGCTAAAAGAACTATTTTCTTTTTTAGAAGGCCATGATGAACTCCTTATCAACACCAAGATTTCTCATATATTTTTGCAGATTCCTCATATATTAGCCCGACAAATTTAAAAAATTGAACTGATAATCTACCAAGTATTTCTTGGAACAAATAAGGTCGTAAACCATAATTAAATGGCAAGGCATAGTTAACAGAACATATAAAGGTGAACAGATGCTCAATGAAACTTATCCAGTAGAGAATTTCATCATACAATAATCAATGAAGCTGCAACCGCACAAAGGCATACAATTATAGTGATCTTTAGAGAGCATTGACAAGTGAAGATGCATGAAATGCAAGAGAAGTTATTGAAGCACAAGATGAACTTCATTCATGTAACAGCCCGGGTAAAATTTGGATTTTTACCGGGACTGTAGAAGTCGATTTACCGTGATTTACTGTTGAATTAATCTTGGGTAATTAATTCAAGGTAAATCAGGAGTCGTTTTTCGAAACCGAGAGTTTTCCCGCGCTCGTGATTTTCCCGTGGATTTTTCGGAACTAAGTTGGTATTTTTCGGGTTTCGGAATTTCTCGAAAAATCACACCGGAAAAATAACTACGAGGTATTGATTATTTTCTGGTCCGGATCGGACTCGCCCGTAATGCAGACGAAAATTCATTATTGATTGTCACATGTATAATAGTGTTCCACCGGTTTATAAAATGAAGAGAAAAAGAAAGCAGAAGAAGAGAAGGAGAGGAAGAAAGGAAGAGAGGAGAGGAAAAAAAAAAAGAGAGAAAAAGAAAGAAAAGGAGAGAAAAGAAAAAGAGAGAAAAAAAAGAAAAAAAAGAAGAAAACAGAAAAAAAAATAATACTGAGAGACTAAAAGAAAGAAAAAAAAAAAGAGAAGAAGAAGAAATTGAAAGAAAAATAGAGGAAGAAAAGAAGAAAATAAGAAAAAGAAGAGAAAAATGAAAAAAAAACGGGTATAACACTGTTCATCGTCACCCCCAGTCCTCCCGTTACTGTGCACGCGACGGAGCTCCGGCCATCGTTTCGACGCACCACCGCCACCAGCAGGTAGCTCACGCCGTCGCGAGCTCACCCCCACCGGCCCCGAGTCATTCCGCCGCTTCTGCCGCCCACACGCGCCGTTGACCCGCCGGATTCCCCGCGGATCCGCTTCTCTTCCGGTCTGCTCCGTCACCGAGCCGCCTCGCGCCGAGGTTCCACCGTCCTTGGGGTCGCCGCCTCACGCCGACCTCGCGCCTGCTGCTCCGCCATGCTCCCGCGCCCGTCGCCGCCGTCAGGACGCTGCAACCCGCGGGTAAGGCCGCGTCCGACTGTTTGACAGGCGGGTCGCGCCTGGGTTGACGGGTTGGGTTGGTTTATTTATTTATTGTTTTTAAAATTATATATATATACATATAAATCTGTTTATATAATTATTACTGCTAATTAATTTCTGGAAAAAAATAGGAATATTATTTTGGAAAATTATGGTTATGGAAACTATATATATATGTACTTTGTAAATAAAAGTTAATTATATTTTGTGTTGGAAAATACTATTACTATATATATTTAGAAAAGATAAATACTACAAATATTTTCTGAAAATTATAAATAGATTGTTATATTCTGGAAAAATTATGGAGTTTAATATTTTGGAAAGTATACTTATTTTATGAAAATATTTTTAAAGAGTTTTAATTAAAAAAAAAGTACCGAAATTGTATTCGGATATACGTATGGTTAAATATTTTCGATAAATGGAAATAATAAAAGATGAGTAACCGGGATGGGTACATATCGTAATATTGGCATCATGACATACTCTTATGTGCATTTATGTGTATGTATGATTTTGTGGTATAGGTTGGATATCGGGCAGTTTCTCGAGGAACCGGCTTTGGAACCTGTTGAGGATTCCGTATTTGATAATCGGCTAAGGTGAGGTTAAGTAAATATTTATTTACATCCCGTGATATCAAGTTGCTGTTTGCTTACAGTGCTCGATGTTGCTGGTATGATAATTTGTGGCTGTGTATGATTTGTTTTGAGATGATTTTGATTGATAATTGTTGCCGTTGATGTTGTTGAAATTATTGTTGCTGTTGATATAGTTGATAATGTTGGGATTGTGGGTATAAGTAAGATTGTTGTAGTTGTTGACTGTAGAACTGTGAGAGTTGAGTACCGGGGGTACTATTATGTGATGACAGTTTGATATTGGCTATTATCCAGACGAGCGGAGAGGCTGCGAGCCTGCTCGGGATAATGAGATAATGGTTGGATGATAGAGATGTGGTAATTAGTCGAGGAAAAAGGAAATAATAAAATTGAATACACTTAGACATCTAGTGAGTCACAGTTGAATGTTGGAACAGCCAGATGGTAGTCTGATTTATGGTGCTGGGGGAGAGTGTGCTTGGGGTCTGCTCCCTGTCTGTACCAATTATTATTTTTAGGCGCTGGGGGAGAGTGTGCTTGGGGTCTGCTCCCTGTCTGTGCCAGTTATACGTGGAGGTACCAGGGCGGGGTCCACGGGCTAGCTAGCTTGACTACCAGGCGACGGCCATCATTTAACTTGTGATAGGGGCCCACTGCGGGCTTTCATCCCGTAGGTTGAGTTATTTGTGGTTCAGGTATATTGCATTCCAGACAGGCTGCGGCGTTATCCCTTGGACAGGACTCGGATCCATTAGTTGCATCATGGGTTGCATACAGAGTCATTGTGAGTCGTTAAGTCTTCCGCTGTGCATATTATTATTGTTGTTGGGCCATTGGGCCGATTTTATTATTGTTGATGTTTGTTATTTTGGGCCGTTGGGGCCGAGTTGTCGTTGTACACACTGTATGCTGAGTCATGTTGGGTTGGGTCATCACAGTTCCGGCACGTGTTTACTGTGTACGGTAAATACAGGTCGGGGCGCTTCAATTCAGCCATCATTGCCACATTGTAATACTATATCAGGACAAATATGAAAAAGTAACTACTTAGTTTTTCCATAGTTGCACCATTTCAAGCAAGAAATTTTGCCGAAAATGGCAACTCACCAGTCACCACAAAGCAGTGATACAATTTTTCCTTGACATTTTCTTTTGGGCGAAAGATCTAGTCTTGACTCTAAAAACCATATCACAAGCAACAAACATTGGAAGTAAACAAATTGAAACGAAGTCCACTCTGAGTCCAATAGAAAACTGATACTGTGTTTAATATAACAAACATTGTTGTCGTTCAAAATAGAAAGGAAAAACAGATCATATTAAATGACAGTAACAGAAAGGAGATTCTCACCTGGTAAGTCGTTTCTTACAATGTCATCTTCCTTTATGTCTATTGGAGTTCTGGCTACATCTTCAGGGAAGATAGGTGAAGTTGCTGTTGCAGGAAATGATCCATGGTGATATCTCAATAATCATCACAATGATCATACAAGCTCATTCCAACTAACGAATCCTGCTCAAATTAATTCAGGAATTATCAACACCATATATATTTAAGAAAGAAGAAAAAAAAAGAAAGAAGCATTACCCGTCGGTTGACAGGCCTTGCCAACGAGCTCTCGAATTCCTACAAAACCGATTGAACAATCAACATGAAGCCCGATTTAAGAGCAAAACACAGGATAAAGAGGGAAATTACCATCTACATGATGGATTAAACACAAATTAACGGTTAATTGATAATTTTAAGAACTAGGGTTTAGGGAGCACAATTTGGGAATTTTCAATTTCCAAGCATAGATCGACAAAGGCAGAGTGTGGAGAGGAAGCAATCGAAGAAGAAGATGAGACGAAGCACGAAATAGAAGTCAAAGAAGAAGAAGAATGGCTAATTTACGAAGAAGAGAGGAGACAGAAGAGTTTTTTTTTTTTTAGCAAAACTCACCTAGAAGAACAGGAGAGAGAACGTGGACAGCTCGACTGAATCGGTGTGAAACAAAAATGCCTTTTATTATTTGGGGTAATTGTTGGAATATTGTTAATTGACTGGGGTTATTTTTGTCCAAAAATTGGGAGTCCAAGTCCTCTGGACTTGAGGCCGCACTCCACCCCGGAATCAAGATCGTTGGACTAGTCCCGCGTTCGTAGGCCTCGAGTCCATGCGAGTCCACGAGGACTACCCGCGGACTCGCGCTCCCAAACGCGGACTGTAGTCCAAGTCCGCGTGGACTTGGACTAGTCCAATGAACCAAACGCAGCATAAAAGAACCGAACTAAATAGTACAGATATGTTAGAGGGCCATAATCTGTCTTTTTTGTCTATATAATAACTAACTTTGGAGAATAATCATATTATATAATATTGTACCAAAAATTTAGTTTAGTTAAACATGTAAACATGTTTACAATTTCTAAACCCCAAAAAATGTTCACTTGTTAATATATTGATCCCGTTGGTGCGGTCGTCCTGGATGAGGAAGGTTCGGTGGAGGAGCCTCATGAGGCGCATTTGAGTTTGGTGGGCAAACTTTGGACCAATCGCCCTTTCAACACTCAAGCGCTTATGAGGACGATGAAGATGGTGTGGAAACTAGCTCATGATATGGAGATATCTCAACTAGATTCCAACCTTTTCGTTTTCCAGTTTTTTCATTGGAGAGATAGGGAGAGGGTCCTGGAAAACGAACCTTGGAATTTCGACAATCAACTCGTCATTCTTAGCGAGATTTCGGGGCATGAGCAGCCTTCTGAGATTTGCCTTGACCACGTGCCTATGTGGGTTAGAGTTTACGATGTCCCCTTCAATCTCAGGAAACCGAAATTTATCGAGTTGCTTGGCGAGAAGGTGGGTAGCTTTCTGGAGTTGGATATGGAGCGCAGTCTGACCCAGGGGAAGTTCATTAGGTTCAAGACCTCCATCGATGTCTCTCGGCCTTTATTACGTGGGTCTTTTGTGCAAGGAGGTGATGGTAAGAAGGTTTGGGTATATTTCAAATATGAGCGCTTACCTCTCTTTTGTTTTCACTGTGGTTGCATGGGACATATTGCGAAGGACTGTCCGGCGGTGGATGATGATGATTTTATGGATCCGTGTCTCTTCCAGTACAGTGACAAACTTAGGGCATCTCCTCTCCGTCGTCCGCAGTTGGTTCACAGTTCTGGTGCCCCGGTCACAAAAGTGAAAAGGAAGCTAGTGTTCAAGCCCGCAGGACAGGATTTTGGCAAGCAGACGATACCTACTGAGGATGTCTTACCGGGTATTCTGCATGGCGAGACTCCGTCAACAGGGGCTGACATGGTCCTCCCTAGGAATGTGCCTAATGTGACTCCAAAGAAGCCATGGTCTCGGGAGGCAATTGTAGCGGATGATAGTCCGTTAGGCAGCACTGTGGTAGAGGCTCAGACCGGGCGTTATGCGAGTGAGGGGTTGGAAGTGGATACTGTGACTAACCCTACTGCCTTGAAAGTTATGTTGATCCCGGGGTTGCAGAGTCCTATTTCCCTACTATCGGGGTCCCTAGCTTCAACACTTTTATCTTCTCCTATTCAGCTCGGTTGCCCTGTAAAGGCGATAGGGAGCCCTGTCGTCTCTGATGTCAGTGTCTCAATCTCGAGTGGTGTTGGAGATAAGTAGATAGCGGTGTCCCCTCCTTTGGTTCATGAAAGATTCATACCGGCCCCAACTTCGCCGATTCCTCGAGGTAATGTTTCTGCAGCTGTCCCATCTGCTATTTCTATGATTGTTCCTCAGCCCGAGCATCAAGTAGAGGGCCCTTCTATGCCTAGTACAAGGTGGAAAAGGTTAGCAAGGCTGGCTCCTGTTGGTTCTGGGACGGTGGCCGATCAGGGAGGGTCTTTTAAACGGAAGCATTCTATTGTTTCTGAGGGTGGCATGAGAGAGGAGTATGGGCAGGATTGTAAACGTAGGGAAGTGGATGAGGCACAGGTTGGTCCTGATATGACAAGTCCGGCGGAGGCTGCAGAGCAGCCCCGCCAGCATCAATGAGTACCTTATGTTAGAATTGCCGTGGTTTGGGGGATCCACGTGCAGTTTCCTCTTTATACAAGCTTTTACGGCTTGAAAATCCTCTTCTAGTTTTTATCTCGGAAACTAGATTAAAAAAATTCGAGATGGATACCATTTTTCGTAAATTGGGGTGGACGGGTTTGCTTATGGTGGATTGTTCGGGGGTGGGTCGGCAGCGAAGCGGAGGTTTGGCACTATTATGGCGTGATGAGGTAGATGTTACTCTTCGATCTTTCAGCCTTCATCATATAGATGTGGTGGTCAAACTGGAGGGGTCTACTGACTCATGGAGGTTCACTGGTTTATATGGTTGGCCCGAATCTACGAAAAAATGGCGAACTTAGGACTTGTGGAGAAGTATTGCAGGGGATTGTCAACTTCCTTGGCTGTGTGGGGGGGACATCAACGAGATTTTGTTTCAGTGGGAGAAGAGAGGAGGCAACCCTCGACAGTTTGCGGCAATGCAAGCTTTTCACGATACCTTGACGAAACTGGACCTCCATGATCTGGGTTTTGTGGGATGTGAGTTCACTTGGGCAAATAACCATGAAGATGGTTCCTTCATTGAGGAGCGCATAGATCGTCTTGTGGCTTCAATGGCTTGGTCTGAACTTTTTCCCCATGCTTTAGTTAAACACCTTCCTAGATAGGGTTCTGACCATTGCCCTCTCAAACTAATACTGGATTCTCATGCTCACCATCCCTCCTCTGGACCTCGGCTTTTTCGCTTTGAGGAGATGTGGCTATCATATGAGGGGTGTGCACAAACTGTTAATCTTGCATGGGAGCAACCGGTTGAGGATGACCCACTTGGTACTATCCAGACAAAGCTCACTCGATGCGGGTCTATGCTTACAAGCAGGAGCAAAGTCAATTTTGCCCATGTCACGTCTTCTATAAAAAAGAAACGGGAGGCTCTTGCTGCTCTGAACTGCCAGGTTCAATCTCCGGATGTGGTGGCTCGGTCAAAGGAGTTATGTAGAGAGATTGAAACCTTGATTCACCAAGAGGAAGTGATGTGGAGGCAAAGGTCCCGAGTTGCTTGGCTGCGTGATGGAGATAAGAACACTAAATATTTCTTTCACAAGGCTGAACAATGGAGGAAAGTCAATGGCATTAAGGGGATAACTGATGTCGCCGGTCAGTGGGTGACGAGTAAGGATCAGATTGCATCGACTTTTAATGGCTTCTATTCGACCTTATTCTCCTCTAGTGGTGGTTTGGACATGGACCCTGTTCTGGAGGCAGTTGATCAACGTCTCTCTCCAGATATGGTGTCCCTCTTGGATAAACCTTTTTCCCGAGAGGAGGTGTACACGGCTCTGTCACAGATGCATCCTTCCAAAGCTCCTGGGCCTGATGGGATGCCACCCCTATTCTTTCAAAAGTTTTGGACGGTGATTGGGAATGATGTATGTCGAATGGTTCTTGATGTGCTTAATCATGGGGCTGATCCCTCCCCTCGGAATCATACTTTCGTCACACTCATTCCAAAGGTTAAGCATCCTCTTCTTTGCAGTCAATTCAGACCTATTAGTTTATGTAATGTCATCTTTAAAATTATCACTAAAACCATGGCTAACCGGCTGACGTTGATACTACCTGAGTGTATTGGTGAAGAACAGAGTGCTTTTGTTCCTGGTCGACTTATTATTGACAATGCTCTTCTAGCTTTTGAAGCTTTTCATTTCATGAAAAAGGGCTGTAGTGGTAAGAAGGGTTGGATGGGGTTGAAGCTGGATATGAGCAAGGCCTATGATAGAGTTGAGTGGGATTTTTTGGAGGCGTTAATGTGTAAGATGGGATTCAGTTCTAAGTGGGTGCAGCTGGTGATGCGTTGTGTTCGTTCAGTGACATATTCTCTATTAATCAACCGGTCTCCCCAACAAAATATAGTGCCTCAGAGGGGAATTCGCTAAGGTGATCCCCTTTCCCCATATCTTTTTCTTTTATGTGCTGAGGATTTTGCTTCCCTGGTTAAGAAGGCCGTGTTGTCAGATTCCTTGCATGGGGTTAGGGTCTGTTCTACTGCTCCTATGATTTCGCATCTCTTTTTTGCTGATGACAGTATTCTCTTTGCCCGAGCCTCTGTCTCGGAGGCTAGAACTTTACTTGATATCCTGCGTAAGTATGAATTGGCTTCAGGTCAGCAGATCAATCTTGATAAATCGGAGGTCATTTTTAGCCGAAATGCTCCTGATCAGCTACAAATTCAGATCCAAGGGGATCTAGGTGTTAAGGCTGTTGAAACCTTCGATAAATATCTTGGCTTGCCAGCTATGATTGGTCTCTCTAAGAAGCTAATTTTCTCTTATGTCCGCGATAGACTTGTAAAGAAGATGGGTCAATGGAAGGAGAAGTATTTATCTGATGCAGGGCGAGAGCTATTTGTGAAGTCGGTAGCCCAAGCGATACCCAATTATGTCATGAGTTACTTTAAGCTACCTGACTCGATTTGTGCGGAAATGGAGGTTCTTATTAGAAAGTTCTGGTGGGGGCACAGGGATGGCAAAAGGAAGTTACACTGGTTAGTATGGGAATGCCTTTGCAAGAGGAAAACAGCGGGTGGTTTGGTTTTCCGATCTTTATAGGCATTTAACCTTGCTTTCCTTGCAAAACAAGGTTGGCGATTGATGGAGAATGATTCTTTCCTCCTGACTCGGGTTCTCAAAGCTCGTTATTTCCCTCGGTCTGATTTCTTACATGCTAAGGTGGGCTACAACCCTAGCTATAGTTGGAGGAGTATCATGAAGGCTCAATTCATATTGGCAAAAGGGACCAGATGGGCAGTAGGTGATGGAACTAGAATTCGAATCTGGAAGGATAATTGGCTTCCTTGTGACGACCATTTCACTGTGTCTTCTCCGGTTATACACCTAGAAGAGGATGCCTGTGTTCGCGAGCTTATGGATGGGTCTGTTACAGAGTGGAACTACCCCCTCATCAATGCTATCTTTTCGAGGGAGGAGGCCAATCTTATAGCCAGTATTACTCTGAGTTGTCGTGCTCCGACCGACTTATTTTTCTGGCATTACACTGCTTTCGGTATATACTCAGTCAAGACGGGGTATGGCCTGGCTTTGTCTGAGCTACATCCTCTGTCTGCTGATGCTTCTTCCTCTATAGACACTTGTTCTTCGCCTTGGTGGCGTTTTATTTGGAAGATGCATATACCTCCCAAACTCCGGTCTTTCGTTTGGCGTCTCTGCAATGATATTCTACCGGTTCGTTCGAACCTTATCAAATGCTTCATACCTGTGGATTCCACCTGTCCCCGATGTTCTAACCATGAGGAGACTAGCTGGCATCTTTTTTGCCAGTGTCCTGAGTCACGTGAGGTATGGAGAATGAGCCCGGTCCCATTATCGATTTGTGATACTCAATGTAGGGACCTAGGCGAGTGGCTCCAACATATTCTTTCAGCTCATGGCGAAGGCATCTTGCTGTAGGCTATTTCTATTTGTTGGTCTTTGTGGAAGGCGCGTAATGCCCTTATCTTTCAGCAACAACTATCCCGTCCGGATGCTATTGTTCAGTCTGCTCTTCTCCTCCTTCGGGCCTATCAGGAGGCGAACAGTGTACCACAACGTAGGTCTCCTCCTCATAGACCAAGCTCCTGGGTTCCACCACCTCATTTGTGTGTCAAAATCAACACGGACGTAGTTGTGCTCCCGTCTGGCGGGATTGGAGTGGGGGTCATTATAAGGACCTCGGCTGGTGAGGTCATGGCAATGGGGACCAAATTCTATCCGGCTATTAAGGATGCCACAATTGGGGAGCTTATGCGGCTTGTTTTGGTCTTGCTCTGGCCCGAGAGATGGAGCTCCCTCATGTACTGCTGGAAGTGGATTGTCAGGAGATTGCCAATCGTCTTCAATCTGCGACTCGATCCAACACTCCCCTGGGTTTGCTGATAGAGGATATCCGTTGGATTGCTTTATCTTTTATTTCTTTTACTGCATCTTTTGCTATAAGGTCTTGTAATAAAGCAGCACATTTTATTTGCCACTTAGCTTTATCTTTGTGCCAGGAACATTTCTGGTTTGATAACTTTCCGGCTGATGCACTAGCTATTGCGTCGGCTGATATTATTTCTCGCCAGTTTGGCTGATTAATACAATCATCCTTTTCCTCAAAAAAAAAAATATTGATCCCGTTGAATATTTATAGATTTTATTTGGTTTTATAATCCTCATTGATGGATTTTATTATCTCCAAAATATTTGCTCACTATATTCGCTCTCATAATCCTCTAAACTGTTTATCCCTCTAATTAGATATGGTAATATTTAGTATAATTTAACATATAAAATGTAGGAGATTAACTCAAACAAATTACTTATAGGATAAGAAAACAAAATTTAAATAAAGTATTAATTTCCACCAAAAAGAATACATACTATTTTCTTTTTGAGAAAAAAAGAATACATACTATTAATTAGTCGTAAGCATGCCCTCACGAAAAAAAAAATACGGCTCTTCAATGATGGTTATAGTCAGTAGTCAGCAAATTAAATGGGAGATTTTTTTTTTGAGTGAAACTAAATGGGAAATTTGGAGACGAGTTTAGAGGATGAGGTTTTAATTTTGGTGGTTCTAAAAATGAAAAGCGTTTTAATTTGGTGGTTTTGATTCCTAAACCCAAAAACGTGTTCTCTTTTTTTTTTGGTACAGAAAAATGAAGGGGAAAATGCCAAACAAAAAAAACGCGTTCTCTCGTTAATATATTAATCCTGTTTAATATTTATGGATTTCATTTGGTTCTATAATCCTCATTGATGGATTTTATTATCTTCAAAATATTTGCTCACTATATTCGCTCTCGTAATCCTCTCAAATATTTATCTCTTTAATCAGACACGATTAAATTTAATAGAAACTAAGATATAAATGCAGGCAATTATCAAAATTATTCCACTCTTAGGGTTTTCTCTTTTCTCTCCTTTTCTTAGAGAAAAACCCTAGATCTACAAGTTGGGGCTGCCGCCGGCTTTCTTCTGGCGGTGAGCCCCCACCAAAATTTCTTTCTAACTTGCTTGTTTTTGTTTTTGTTTTTGTTTTTAGTTTTGTTGGTTTTCTCCCACTTTTGTGGGTTTTGTCTCACTTTTTGTGAGTTGGTTTCTCTCATTCTGGAGTTTTCTCACCTTTTTTTGGTGTTTCAAATAAGACTATGGGAGCCAAAGTTCATGGAGGAAGATTCGATTTGAAGAACGATTCTCTATCTGCTATAGAAATTTACCAACAAAGGGATATTTTCCCCCACAGGTATATCTCAAATTTACCTGTTGGCATGGTGGTTGCTGCACGGACCATACTGGATCTGGATCTGATGCTCGCGAGAGTAGAGTCGCGAGTGGTGTGCCTTTGTAAATCCTCTATTGAAGGAGATAAATCACGTTGTGTATTTTTATGTAGTAGGTTAAGAAAAATTCTTTTGTTGGATTTTTCTTATGATTTTGCTATATTAGATCTTCACCTATGTAATTTCAGATCTTTAGATCTGTTTATATGAATGAAGAATGCTCCTTTTCTCAAAAAAAAAAAGATATAAATGCAGGAGATTGACTCAAACAAATTACTTATAAAATAAGAAACGAACTTTCAATACAGTATTAATTAGTAATTAGTCGTAAGTGTGCACCTACAACTCAAGAAAAAAAAAATTACGGCTCTTCAATGGTGGGTTATAGTCAGCAAATGGGAGATTTGGAGACAAGTTTAGAGGATAAGGTTTTAATTTGGTGGTTCTAAAAATGAAAAGCTATAAGAAAACAGCCCGGGTAATTTTCACGTTTTTACCGTCACCGTAAAATTTATTTTACAGTTATTTACCATTAAAATTAATCTTGAGTAATTAATTTATGGTAATTCGTGCACCGGATTCTGAAACCGAGCCCTGTCCCACGTTTGGGATTTTTCTGCGGATTTTTCGGACCAAAATTGGAATTTTTCGGGTCCAGGAATCTGCAGAAAAGTCGGGATTAACCCCAAGTTATCGGGCCAGAAATAAAGTCAAGGAGGTACATTAGTTATTTTCTGGTCCGGACGGGACACGCCTCACAAGCTGCACAGCAACGAGGCAGCCGCCACCCACTGTGAAGCTTGTGAGTGGATTGTGCCACCCGTGAAATATCAGTATTTGCCCGTGACTCTGCCTTCTTCTTTTCTCCCTGCACTATCTTCTGCCTGCAACTGAATCCAGTGCCATTTCCCTTCCTCTGCAAAAACACCTGCAAACCATTTCCTGCATATGCAACCATAGAATCCTGCAAAAGAAAAAAATAACAAAACACAATACACAACACACACCAGGCAACCAATCAGAACCTGCCACATCATCACCATCACAACACCACTGCCACCTTCCTCTTCCTCCCTCCCCTCGTTACTGTTCACACGAAGGTGAACCGAGCCGCCACACGCGACACCACCCTCCCCATCGTACTCCCCGTGCCGTCGCCGACCAGACCCAGCCGACGCCGCCCGATTGCGCCTCCCGACGCGCCGCCAACGACGGAGAACTCGACGGGCTGCACCTCCTCCTACAGCTCGTCGTCAGCCGCAGCAGGTCGCGCCAACAGCCGCCGCCTCCTCCTCTTCCGCGTCGGTCTCCTCCCGTCATGCCACCCTCACTTTGTCGCCGTCGTTCCCGACGCGTCGTGTTCGTCGTCTCGCGCCGCCTCGCCTGCCGCTGACCCGCGTGGTTCCGGATCGCAGGTGAGCCGACCCGTTTTGGAGGGGACTCGACCCGATCTTGCATGGGTTGACCCAAACAGGTCCGTGGGTTGGCTTTATGGGTTGGGCTGGGTCAGGACTTGTTGCCTGGGCCTATGTCTTGCTTTGGGCTGTTGACCTGCAGGCTTGGTTCCGGGTCTTGGGCTTGGACATGGGCTGTTGGCCTACTATTCATAACCCAGCCCGTTTTTTTTAAAAAAAAAAAGAAAGAAGAAGAAGAAAATAAAATCTGGAAAAATTATAATTCTGGAAAAATAAAATATAATTTGTGGAAACAATATTTTGGGAAAAATTTGGGGAATAATATTATGGAAAATACGATTTTGGGAAAAGTATATTATATATAGTAAATAATAATTATTTTGAGGAATAATTTTGGAAAGGGTATTATCAAAGAAGTATTATACCGGAATAATATCTTGGTATAAATATAGTATGGTATTTTGACACTGGAAATAAATGGTGAATTATGAAGATAATGGAAAATTAACCCGGGAAGTAACCGAGACGAGTTAGCATTTATTTACGATATATAGTACTAGCATGACATTTGCATATCACTTATGTGTGCATATTATTTGTTTGATATAGGAGTTGATAACGAGCAGATACCTGAGGAACCGGATTCGGAGTCTGTTGGACAATTCCATAACTGATAATCGGCTAAGGTGAGGATGGAAAACCTTGGATATGTGTCCGTAATACTGTGTGTGTTTTTGTTGTTTGATTGAACTGCTGAAATGATTATTGACTGTTATTTGATTGCTATGGAAATTGTTGATGCTGTTGTTGGATTATGTTAGACTTGTGGATATTGTGTTGAAAATAATGCTGAACTGTTAACTGTGAATAATTGACGCTATGAGTCTGTTGTTGATTTGGTTTGTGGAATAATTTGAAATAATGGAAAGTTGGATAATTGAGGATAGAGTAATGAAACTGGATTGAAATTGAGATGAAGATATAATTGTCACGTGGAGAGTAGTGGTACGACTAGATGGTTAGAGGCTAGTTCTGTGGTGTCGTGGCCGGTTTGGTTTGGTTGTTGGGGATGTTGATCCCGGATTTGTTGATATTGGGATGTTGATCCCGGATTGTGTTTTGGCCTGGCATCCGGAATTATTTAATAACCAGGTACGACCCTAGCTAGTCCAGTGACGGGGCTCGGAAGATAAAATTGGTAATAATAATAATAAACATTCTTTTGGTCTTGGCTCAGTGATGTTTTAGTAGGATTCTTCTGTTGTGTTGCTTGTGTTTACTTCGAAAGTATTATGGTTGGTTACATATCTCTGTTTATCCTTCGTCGGTGAGCACTTCGGACTCACCCCTCGCCCGCGGGGTTTCATCCCGTAGATTTAGTTGCTTCGTAGTTCAGGTACGACATTCGATGGCTGCTGCTTTCTTCTCCACCTGACTCCGGATCCATACCTCCGCTGCATGTGCATTTAAGACTTTCGCTGCTGTGTAATATGTGTTGGTGTGTTGCTGTTTTCCTTTACTGCCTTTGATGCTGTCTATTTTGGATTATGCTGCTGCTGTTGAGTAATATGAGTTGTTTGAATAATGGTCCCCGGGTGTGGGTGACAGTTGTATTATAAGGTGTGTTGTTGTATTTGAATTTTCTGTGTAGTAAATTTTACTGCGATGTACTGCCTGAGCTGTTAATAAGAATAGTTTCGGCACGTGTTTACCCGGTTCGGTAAATACGGGTCGGGGCGTTTCATTTTGGTAGCGGAGCAGGCAGTAGGCCATTAGAGACATAACTGTGATTGTATGATTGTTTGTTTGTACATAAGATTTGTCACGACATGATATGACATGCATACATATACATTCTCATATAGGTACGAATGGATCCAGTTGGAGGGAATCAGCATGCTACAGGTCACCTAGATGACGATCAGGCATCGGTGGATCAACCGCAACAAGATGCGGGAGGTCCAGAACATCTTCCAAATGTTCCTTTGGGAGACCCCACGCAGATGTTTAACGTGGTAACTCAGATTTTGCGAAGGCAAGAAGCCAGGGATGCACTTATCGATGCTATGGAAGCTCGGGAACAGGAAAATCAGGGACCAGTCGAGGATCCTGAAACACCCGTGTCCCAATTTTACAAATAAAAATACTTAAACATAAGGAATTTACCAAAATGCCCCTGAAACCCGGGACACGAAATCCAACGCCAAAACATTATCTGAAAATCTTATTAAACCGAGTTGTCATAAAGAACAAGAGTAAACCAGCTTACCAAGCCATAAGTCAACCCAACAAACAGCCGAAACAACATCAAGTGTCAAACCCCCGACAACCCGCCGACAATGTAATCAAAATCAAGAATGACATCTCAACGAAATCCAATACAGCGGAAGATAAAGATAAATTAAAACAAAGGAAGAAAATGATATGCATGTCGGCTCTATGGATCCAACCGGGAGAAGAAGCACAGCTACCTGTTGGGATAACCACGTCCGTACTCCAGAAAGGAAGAGAGAGACAGCACGCTAACTAAGAGTCTGAAAAACAACGGTGGCGATTATGTGAGTCGCCTACTCAGTGAGCAATATAAATCTAATTATGTAGGTGTGCAAAGCAAGCTCGAAAGGAGAGTAGAGAAACAAGCACAAGTATGCAAACACACAATAACCAGTACCAACATGCCAATACTTAACAGTAGACATTATGTTTTATATCAGTTTATGTGTTAATTATATTATTATATTTATTATTCAGGGCCCCCCACTGTGTGCGTCGAGCTCGGTCCCATCTCATGAGACAACCAGGGCGTAAGCCCCAAAATAACCAGGCATATAGCCCAAATATCACCATAGAGAGAGAGAGAGAGACAGAGAGAAAGAGGGAGGTAGAAAGGGAGAGGTAGAAGGAGGGAGGTAGAAACCGGTCATCACAGACCCATATGCTAAACCGCATATACCATGCTATCCCGCATGCAATCCCGAGGGGTATCACTTCTCGCTCGAACCAATCGGTCATCAGCACACAGTAGTATATCTTTTATAGTATATCATTCTTATTCATTCTTAAGAGTTCATGTGTGTCAAAAGTTATGATTTACCAGGGTGGTGTGAATTATCCATTGAATCAATATCCGGGTTTCCAACCCACAACACGTCACACAGATCACCCAAAATCATATCACATATTATTTCTCATAACAACTAAAAGTCATGCTTAACCAGCAAATAGTAACACACAGGCACACAATACGGATCATGGCATGTTAACAAACAAGGCATGCAACTCAGACACACCAATCTAACAAGCACATGCATACAAACATAAAAAGACTTATAAAGTCACCTCAGCGACGAATATCCTGTGGAGCTTTCCCCAAGACAGATCCTCCAGCTCCCGAGGTATTACCCGTGCCTGAATACCAGCACACACAATAATTACAAAACAATTATAACAAACCGTGTATGCATGATACTTATATGCTCAACTGAGTGAAACCCGACCCAAACTACCCTGTTATGCAATTCCAGGGTCTAAGCCCACTAGGGTAACTCCAAAGTGATTGGGACCTAAAGTTTACCAGGCTTAAGCCCATCTAAGTCCAAAACAATTTCTCGGGCCTAAGGCCCACTTCCTTAAGTCCACAATAAGCCCCCATTATGAATTTGGGCTTAGAGCCCATTCCTTAAAGTCACTATCTAACCAGTTATGCCATTGGGCCTCAAGCCTATATCTTAAGGTCCATCAAAGTCTCAAGGTCTTTAAAGTTAGTTAGTTGGGCCTGGGCCCAGTTTTTCCTAAATTCCGTTCTAAGATCATTCCCTAGCCCAAGTGCTCCCGGCCTATGGTTCTACCCATGTCGATAAATTTCCAGCCACACACTCTCACACCCCCACACACGGTTTCCACTAACCCGGTGGATATCCTCAAGCCGGAAATATTCTACCTTGTCGGAACAAAACCCGAGCCCTCGCTGGAAAATCCCGAGCTTCGCCGGATTCCGGTAACCTCGCCGAAAATTCACCCAAAGTCCAAAGCAGCCACATAAAACTGGAAACACAAATCCTCCTCGTCCCTAAATTCGATTCTGCCCAAAACCGAAGAACAAACCACAACTGCCAGAAACGAGAAATCAACATCCAACGTCAAAACTCCACAACCCACCAGCTACAACATCAATGAAAAGGAAGAAGAAGAAAGAACTTAGAACCCTTACCAAAACAGAGTTTGCCCGTGCACAATCAACAACCTTCACGGATCCGCCGAGCGATACCAACCCCAAGCTCGTCCAACAACGTAATCCACTGCTCGGAAAAATCGACCACCAAAGCCACCCCGATTTGTCACCAGCACCACACGGCCAAAAGCACCGCATCCACACCGACGAACAGACCCGACCACACAACCGCGACGCACAACAGAGTCCAAAAACCACAAATCGCCGGCCATTAACCACAACCCATCAACAACGACACCAACACACAAGCCGAGAAGAAATCAGAACCCGAAAAGAAAAGAAATTAAAAGAGGAAGAGGGAAAAGAGGTCGGAGGCTTACCCGACCAAGGCGACAGCGGCGGCGACCCGAATCCACTCTGCAAACAATGGTGGTGGCAGCATGGAGTAACAGTAGACGATGGCGACGCTTCGTTGAGGAGGAGAGGAGATCGAGTGAGAGGGAAAACGAAGGAAGGTTGGAGGGTGCGGCGACCGGAGGAAAGGAAGATGAGGTGTTGATGATGACGAGAGGGAGAGAGAGAGAGAGAGAGAGAGAGAGAGAGAGAGAGAGAGAGAGAGAGAGAGAGAGAGAAAGAGAGGGGGTCGGCGGCGGTTAGAGAGAAAAGAGGAGAAGAAGAGAGGAAGAATAGAAGAAAAGAAAAAGGAAGAGGGGGAAGGGCGGCTAGGGTTTGGCCGGCCAGGTGAACGACTTGTCATTCACTTGGGCGCGGTCAACCCTGCCTGCTCAGTCAACCTTTTTTTCCAAACTCAAAACGACGTAGTTTTAACCAGAACTACGATAAACCCCGCGTTTCATCCCGAAACACGTTTTAATTCCAACGGAAGTCGTACCCGCCATACTAACGACTTAATACCGATATAACCAAGGTAAAATAATTTATTTCCTAGTCCAAAAATCCGGGATTTCCTCAAGGGTAAAATTGGAATAAAAATTCCAAAAATTTCATAAATTAATTTACGAAAATCCGGGGCGTTACAGTTCCACCCCTCTTATTAAAATTTCGTCCTCGAAATTACAAGATATGAAAATCAGAACAGATGTGGGTACTGCTCTCTCATATGGGACTCAACCTCCCAAGTAGCCTCATTCGGGGAATGACAGCTCCATCTAACCCGAACCATAGGAATGGTACGACTCCTCAACTGTCGCACCTCCTGAGCCAAAATCTCTACCGGCTCCTCAACATAGGTCAAATCCTCAGAAACCACCACCTCTGTCGGGGATACAACATGACTAGGATCAGACCGATATTGTCTCAGCATCAAAACATGGAATACATCATGTATGTGCGACAGCTCCTCCGGTAAAGCCAACCTGTAGGCCAGCGGACCAATCCTATGATAACCCGACTAATCGAAGCGTAGTATGTTTACTTGATGAGGATGGGCGCTGGGATGAGAGTTGGCCTCAGTTGGCTAACCTACGGTTTCTGTTGGCTAGCATTGGCTCGGTTTGATTAATTAGTTTGTAATTAGTCTTAATCACGAGTTAGTGTGTGCTGATTGCTTGGGAAAACTGATTGAGGGCTAAGTATGGGGGGTATGTTGGCTTAAGTTGATAGGTTGGAATTTAAATAGGTGGTGGAGAGGAGTTTGAGCAAGATGGCAGATTTTGGGGAGAAGGGGGCTGCAAGTGGCTGCTGACTGAGCTGCTAGCTTGAGTTTAAGTAGTCAAGCAAGCACCTCAAGCCCCATTTCTACCCAGAAACGTGATAGGCACTAAAGGAGAAAATACTTGGCCATCTTCAGGGTTCTCTCAAGCAGTAAGCACACAAAAGAAGGGGGTAAGTGATCTGAGTTGGATTTCTTAATGGTTTTGGTATGAATTGACTTGCTAGGTATGCTGTGAGTTTGGACAGTGCACCAATTCGGTTTTGTGGGAAGCCTAAGGCTGTGATGCTATGTGTTTAGGTTGTAAGAGGGTTTTTGGTTGTATGGGGGGTCTTAATTGGGTGATTGGGTGCGCAATTGGCCTTGTGGGAGGCCAATTGGTGCGCTAAAATGTGCAGTTGGCCCTGCTGGTGCACCTTTGGTCCTCTGGTTAGCCTGTTGGCGAGCCTATGGGTGTACCAATGTACTGGCACTTAGGTGTAAACGCCTCTTTAATTGATGCTTTGCTACTTAAGTGATGTTGTGCTCGTTGTTAATGTATTTTTATGCATGGGCAGGTACTAGAACCCAAGGAGCACCAAAGGAAGGAGAAGGGCCTAGTGAGGCCTAAACTTGTATAAGTTTGGTTGCATACTTGTGTGATGGCTGTGATGCTTATTGGCTTGGTGGATGATCCAATTTCCTATTGAGATGGCACCTATGGTGCAATTGAGATGTTGAGATGTTTGATGTATGCCTTGGCTTGAGATGAGTCCGATATTCGGACTATGCATTCCATGCATTCCATTTGCATCATGACATTACATGAGATGGTTTGATGGTGGACCTTGCAGTGCTCCTAGGTTGCTAGGTCAATTGAGATGATGGTGGTGTTGTGCTTGGCGCCGTGTGTGGTTGTGGTAGCCAAACTGATATGCCTCGTACGTGGGGCTGTAGGCTAAGAAGTAACACTGTTGGCAGGGCTACCAGACCCATAGGTAGGCTAGGTACAACTCCACGATAGCTTACCCGTGGGCTGATCACGGTGACTTGAGATGTTTGGTTATTGGATGTTATTTGCCGCTTGTTTGTGTCTTTGCTAATGCCTTGTATGACCACCTGCTTATTGAGCCGTGGACTCACCCCCCATTCTTTCCACACCTAATTTCTGGGCTAGGAGAGCACAAGCAGCTGGTGTGGGCAGGTTCGAAAGGCGTATCTTTGTAGCGATGGGTACATAGCCAGACTTAGTCTCTCTTAGAGTATATATGCTTGTGAGGGTTGGCTAAAAACTAATGCTTGTAGTGCCCCGGATTATTATACATAATCTATGTAAATATAAGCTGAATGTTTGCTTGTATATGTTCGTACTTTTAATTGTGATGCCCGCTGTGCGTTAGTTACTGCTGCCCGTCTGGCTAGCTTCTGCCTACAGTTTGGCTTAGGCCTTTGGGTGCCCTGTGCTGGTCGCTAGGCTGGCTCGGGTGCCTGGCCGGTCACGTTTGACGGGGCATGACAAACTTGGTAGCGGAGCATGGTTATATGTTAAGGGGCATAGGGTTGATGTGCTTCCGTAGGCTGTTATCCATCATTAGAGACCGTGGGATGGTGAGAGCTGACTTGTATATGTTGGTTTTCTTGTGCAATGTGTGCAGGTAAGCCGACAAAAAGGAAGTTGGGAAAGGAAGTGTTAACTGAGGTGGTTGCCCCGGATGTGCAATCCGTTCAGGATGCTGAGGATGTAGACGATAAGACTTGTGTCCCGGGGGATGCTGGTGATGAGTTGCCCAGCGAAACAGAGTATTCAGATGCCTCTCAAGAGATGCCTTTGGAGGTGCTGAAGGCTGGTTTGCATGGGGTTAACAGGGCAGTTGAGACTATCGCGAAGGCGATTGCTGCTGATCGAAAAAGTAGAGAGGACCCGGTACAACGAGAACACAGCGGGGAATCAACTTTGGTGACATTTGTGAAACTTGACCCCCCAACATTTTCTGGGGCTGAAAATGAAGATCCACAGCAATTTTCGGATGATGTGTGGAAATGTTGCCGAGTGATGGAATGCACTGATCATCGAGCAGTTGATCTTGCTGCTTTCCGACTAAAGGGTGATGAAGCTAACAATTGGTATGATGCCAAAATGAGGGAGAGGATGCCTGATGCAGTCCCGTGGACCTGGACTGAGTTCCGTGCCGCATTTCTTGAACGATTCTTGTCTGAGAGTGTTAGGGATCAAAAAGCGGCAGAATTTGAACTCCTAAGGCAAGGGGACATGACAGTGGGAGAGTTTGAGTCCAAGTTTACAAACCTGTCTAAGTATGCCTTGCATTTGATTCCAGATCAGCGGAGGAAGATCAAAAGGTTCATTGGAGGACTGAAGGGTTATATTTATAACTCATTAGTGGCTATACCATTTAGCTCTTATGCTGAAGCAGTAGACAAAGCTCGAGCAATTGAGATGAAAACTCAAGCTGAAAGAGGTGAGGTAAGTGCCAAAATGATGAGGCAAGATAATACCCAAAACCAACAGAGTTTTACTGCTGGTTCAAGCCAATTTCGTGGGCGTGGGAAAACAGGATTGTGGGTTAACCAACCTAGGGCTCATTTCAGGGGTAGTCCTAGTTATGGTGTCCCAAGCTTTGGGGGTAGTTCGATGAGACCTGTAACTAGCCAATTTCAGGGTACTCAAAGTACACAAATGAGGCCCAATAGTTTATGCTTCAGGTGTGGCAAGTTTGGACATATGTCACGGGAATGCCCGGTGGGACAAAATTTGTGTTACATATGTGGGCAGGCTGGGCATATAGCCAGGGAGTGTTCCGCTGGACAATCATCTATGGCATCCAGTGTAGCATCACCACCACCAAGGTCACAGCGGACAGATAGCCAGCCCTCCTTCCGAGGCAGGGGAAGTACTAGTCGAGGAGCTGCAAGTAGAGGCAGCAGCTATCAACCCGGCTAGGGACATGCTAGGGTATTTTGCTTGACTCAGGAGGATGCAAAAGCCTCCAACACTGTTGTGACAGGTATACTGAAAGTTAATTTGTGCCCTGCATTGTGTTTAATTGATACGGGGTGTACGCACTCCTTTGTTAACTCTCATTTTGCTAAGTACTTTAAGGAGATACCTGTTAGTCTCGGAAGTCCGTTGGCTGTGTACACGCCTCTTGATGAGCGTGTCTATGTGGATAGAATGTATCGGGGGTGTGATATTTGTGAGATGGGCCATCACTTGCCGATGGCAGACTTTGATGTGATCTTAGGCATGGATTGGTTGTCTCAGTATGGTGCTCGTGTTGATTGTGCTAATAAAAGGGTGAAGTTTCAGCCTGTTGAGGAGGCAGAATTTATTTTTCAGGGGAAATTTGTCTCATCTCAACCCCAAATAATTTCTGCGGTGAAAGCAGCTCGAGTAGCACGACAAACCGATTGTTTGTATTTGGCATCAGTCCAAAGTGTAGGTGAGCCAAAAATTTCAATTGATCAAGTTCCTATTGTCAATGAGTTCCTTGATGTTTTCACCGATGACTTGTCGGGATTACCACCAGAGTGTGAGATTGAATTTGGCATTGAACTAGTGCCGGGGGCAGAACCTATGTCAATTACACCTTATCGAATGGCCCCTACTGAGTTGCGGGAGTTGAAAACTCAGTTGTAGGATTTGTTGGACAAGGGATTTATAAGGCCTAGTGTGTCCCCGTGGGGAGCTCCAGTTCTGTTTGTTAAAACGAAAGATGGTTCGATGAGAATGTGTGTAGATTATAGGCAATTGAACAAGCTGACTGTGCGAAATAAGTATCCATTGCCCCGCATCGATGATTTATTTGATCAATTGCAGGGGGAAAAGTACTTTTCAAAGATTGATTTGAGGTCAGGTTACCATCAGTTGAAGTTAAGGAGGAAGATGTGCGGATAACAGCTTTCCGGACAAGGTATGGGCACTATGATTTTTTGGTGATGCCATTCGAACTTACGAATGCACCTGCAGCGTTTATGGACTTGATGAATCGGATGTTCAAGCAATACCTTGACAAGTTTGTGATTGTTTTTATTGACGATGTGTTGGTGTACTCTAAAACTAAAGAGGAGCATGAGGTGCATTTGGGAATTGTGTTGCAGATTCTACGGAAAGAGAAATTGTTTGCAAAATTTTCCAAGTGCGAGTTCTGGTTGGAAAGAGTATCATTTCTAGGCCATGTAATATCGGCTAAGGGTATTGAAGTAGACCCGCAGAAGGTGGAGGCAATTGTGAAGTGGCCGAGGCCGACCAATGTAACTGAAGTACGGAGTTTTCTTGGGTTGGCAGGCTATTACCGTTGCTTTGTTGAGGGCTTTTCCTCTATTGCTGCACCATTGTGTGGGTTAACCCAAAAGAAGAAACAATTTGTGTGGTCTAATGCTTGTGAGGCTAGCTTCCAGGAGCTGAAACATAGGTTAACCACTGCACCAATACTTGCATTGCCAAAGGAGAATGGTGTGTATACTGTTTATTGTGATGCATCAAGGATTGGTTTGGGCAGCGTTTTGATGTAGGATGACAAGGTGATTGCCTATGCATCCCGAAAACTAAAAAAGAATGAGGAGAATTACCCAGTGCACGACCTTGAGATGGCAGCAGTGGTGTTTGCTTTGAAAATCTGGAGGCATTACTTGTATGGGGAGCCTTGTGAAATTTACACAGATCATAAAAGTCTGAAGTATATAATAGAGCAGTGGGATCTGAACTTGAGGCAACGGAGATGGGTTGAATTGTTGAAAGATTATGATTGTGTCATCAAATACCATCTCGGTAAAGCTAATGTTGTAGCAGATGCACTAAGTCGAAAATCTATTGGTAGCTTAGCACATTTTGGTATGGTCAGAAGGCTTGTAGTTGGGGCTTGGCATGAATTTTTGGATCAAGGATTGTGTTGCTCGGTTGCTGAATCGGGGGGCATTGTTAGCTTACTACCAGGTGCGCCCCATTTTAAATGAAGAGATAGCAAAAGCTCAGGATGACGATGCTGAAACTAAGTCGTGGAAAGAAAAAGTGAATCGAGGGGAACTAGCTGGATTTGTGGTATCGGATGATGGCATTCTAAGGTTGGGCACAAGAATGTATGTCCCTGATGTCGGTAATCTTCGTAGCAGACTTTTGAAAGAGGCACATCAGACTCGATATACACTGCACCCGGGTTCCACCAAGATGTATCACGATTTGAAAACACATTATTGGTGGAATAACATGAAGCAGGATGTGGCAGATTATGTTGCTAAATGTTTGATATGCCAACAAGTAAAGGGTGAGCATAAAAAACCACCAGGGTTGCTTCAACCCTTGTCTGTCCCAGAATGGAAGTGGGAAAGAGTTGCTATGGATTTTGTTAGTGGATTACCCCGCACTGCGGGTGGATTTGATTCCAATTGGGTGATTGTTGATAGATTAAGTAAATCTGCTCACTTTCTGCCAGTGAAGACTACTTATAATTTTGCCAAACTAGCCCAAATTTATATTGATGAAGTTGTGAGATTACATGGTGTGCCGGCGTCGATAGTTTCTGATCGAGGTCCGCAATTCACATCAAGATTTTGGTGAAGCTTCCAGGAAGCTATGGGAACTCAACTTGATTTGAGTACGGCATTCCACCCTCAAACAAATGGACAAAGTGAACGGGTGATACAAATTCTGGAGGATATGTTGCGAGCTTGCGTGCTAAGTTATGGGGATAGTTGGAGTAAGTACCTGTCTTTGGTTGAATTTGCCTATAACAATAGCTACCAGTCCAGTATTGGTATGGCTCCATATGAGGTGTTGTATGGTCGCAGGTGTCGAACACCGATCTGTTGGGATGAAGTTGGGG
>JAKUCV010004357.1:0-13058 GCA_028386065.3 Turnera subulata
CGGCGGTTCAAGAGAAGGGGAAAAGAGGAGTAATAGGTGATGGCGGCGGCTTCGTGTCCCTGCGACGGCGACACGGGAAGGAGAACAGATATGTATGGCGGCGGCGGCGGTCTTGTGAGGAAGAAAGGGGAACGAGAGGGGACGAGATGGTGTGGGTGTCAAATTGAAAAGAGGAGAGAAAGAAGAGATAAGGAAAGGAAAGAAAAAGGATGAGAGTAGAAGGGAGATAGTGGAAGGCAGAGACGTTGTGGGGGGAAGACATGGCCGTTGGGTGTCGGCTGGGTGGAGAAGAAACGGAAAAAGAAAAAAAAAGTAAAGAAGAGGAAGAAGAGGTGAAGGAGAAAGAAGAAGGGGCTGCTGGGGTTAGGGTGTGACCCGCCAGCCGACGACGCGTCGTTGGCTGGGCGCGGTCAACCCGCCTCAGTTGACCAGCCCTTCCTCTTTTTTTTTTCTTTTTTTTTTTTTAAAAAAAACCTACAAAACGACGTAGTTTCGATCGAAGACTCAACGAGACCCATGCTTCACCCCGAAACCCATTCCGATATCAACGAAACCCGAACTACGAACAATACCGACTTAGAATGGACATTCTCATGGCAAAATAATTTATTTCCTCAACTAAAACTCGAAAGTACCTCAAGGGTAAAATCGGAATAAATTTCCGAAAATTCCAAAAATCAACTTATGAAAAATTCGGGGCGTTACATTTAGACTTCAATGTGTAAGCCCAGGTTTTCCGTGAGTGATCATCAATGAAGGTCACAAAATACTGGGCATCACCAAGGGACTTGTTGAAAGGCCCGCAGAGATCTGAGTGTACCAGTTCTAGCACATCTTTCTTTCTAAAAGGAGGAAAGCTCTTGAAAGAAACTCTATTTTGCTTACCAGCTAGATAGTGACTGCACTTCTTCAGCTGGATTTGGTTCAATCCTGACAGAACATTCTTCTTAACCAGCTTCACCATTGACTTCTCACTCATGTGTCCAAGGCGTCTGTGCCACAGCTGAACTTGGCTGTCGTTCTCCACAATATTTACATCATGCTGAGGAACTTTTGCCTGGGTCACGTACAACTTTGACACCTTTGTACTTCGTGCCACCACTAACGAGCCTTTGGTGAGCTTCCATTGACCATTGTAGAAGGTATTACAAAAACCTTCCTCGTCTAGCTTATCAACAGAGATCAGATTCAGACGCATATCTGGAATATGCCTGACATCCTTCAAAAGCAGCTTCATCCCGTTCATGGTCTCTAGGCAAACATCTCCTTTGCCGACGACCATTGAGAATTTATCATTTCCCATTCTTACAGTCCCAAAATTACCAGGAGTGTAAGAAGAGAAGAGTTCTCTTCATGGTGTAGCATGAACAGTAGCACCACTATCAACTACCCAGCTTGTCTCCTGGATAGTAAGGTTGATGATATCATCATCACAAACTACATTGAACTCTCCGAGAGAATTCGCTTCATCATCACTACTTTCTTCTTTCTTCACATCTTTGCCTTTATTCTTCTTCTGCTCTTTCTTAAAAAGTCGGCAGAATTTCTTGATGTGGCCCTTCTTCTTGCAGTGATGGCACTCAACATTGGCGAACTTGTTGGATTTACCCATGCTCTTGTCTCTGCTACTTTGACCTTTGTTCTGACTTCTCCCCCTCGTCACTGTAGCCAAGACCTCTGACTGTGAAGAAGACGAGCCTTGTGTTCTTCGTCTCATCTCTTCATTCAGAATGCCACTTTTAACGGTTGCCATACTCACGACACTGTTAGGTGCAGAGTTTGTGATTGAAACCTTCAAGGTTTCCCATGAATCTGGGAGAGTCGCCAGGACCATAAGAGCAAGCACCTCATCATCGAATTTTATGCCCATACTAGCCAACTGGTCCACGATCCCTTGCATCTCATTAAGGTGATCTGCAACCAATTTTCCTTCCTGGTATTTTACTTGCATCAACTTCGTCAAGTAAAATAGCTTGTTGTTCCCTGTCTTTGAGGCATATAATTCTTCGAGCTTCTCCCACAACGTTCTAGCATGCTCAATGCCAGAAACGTGGTTGTAAACATTATTCTCAACAAATTGACGTATATAGCCGCGGACTTGGATGTGTTCAAACTCTCACTCCTCGTCTGACTTATCTTCAGGCTTTACCGTACTGAACACCGGTAAATGCATCTTCGTCACGAATAGGAGATCCTTCATCTTGTTTCTCCATAAGTGGTAATTTGTGCCATCAAGGGTGATCATCTTGTTTATCCTCGCCTCCATCTGGATCAAAGACTGACTAGCTCCTCGATCTAGGAAAAATCTTGCGGTGAATAGTGCCCGTACAAGCAGTGAATTGAACTGATTCGATAATTCCCAGGAAAGATGGCCTAGCCGATCTCCTAAGACAGAATTATCATTCCAAGATAAATCCCCAAGAAAGACTGGAGGAACAAAAGTTCACTTAAAACCCAGCCTCCTAGACAGGACTTACTTGCACAGTGTATTAATTCACAACCTTGCACTTGACAAAGCACAAACCTTCTGCTCTGCTACCAGTTGTTGGGCCTGGTGGCACTATCTTGCGGAAATAATATCACCTAAGCAAGGAAATAAACAGGTGGAGGACAAAAAGAGATAAATGACACACAGTATTTAACGTGGTTCACCCAAATTCCGGGCTACGTCCACAATCCCGATCCCACCGAAAAACTTCCACTATAAAAATAGTAGACTTACAAGAGAGTCTTCCCTAAATTTTAGGGGTATAACAAACCTAGAGTTCTACTCAAAATAGTACCCCACAAGGTGTTTCCTAAGTGTTTGTCAAAAATACCCCTAAGGTATTTTTTCTCACTATTTTGTCACTCCCTAATTTAAGAGGGGAATTTTTCTCCTCAATTTTTCTTCCCTCCCACACACTCTCTCTTTCACTCTCTTATTCACACTTGTTGTGAATGTTTGGGATGATTTGGATGATAAATGAGCTGCCTATTTATAGGCAACTCACAGGGACCATTGTGCAAAAAATTCACAATTGCAGGGACATGGGAGCAAAATCTGTAGTGCTCCATTTCCAGCTTTGTGCGCCACTCCTTGGTGCTCCATTTCCTTAATGCAGCACTTGTTTGTGGTGGCCCCCAAAAGGAGGAAACGCACCATGATTTGGATGATAAATGAGCTGCCTATTTATAGGCAACTCACAGGGACCATTGTGCAAAAAATTCACAATTGCAGGGACATGGGAGCAAAATCTGTAGTGCTCCATTTCCAGCTTTGTGCGCCACTCCTTGGTGCTCCATTTCCTTAATGCAGCACTTGTTTGTGGTGGCCCCCAAAAGGAGGAAACGCACCAACAGTTATGAGCTTCCATCCCATGGTTCACTAGGTCGGACCGGCTAGGTCGGACCGGGTTTGGAAACATTGCTAAAAATACAGAAAAAAAACCCTATGCCCGAAATACTTGTCCATTATCAAGGATAATTAGTTTATTTCTCCCAAACATTCACAAACGATACATGGCTCTGGCAGCATTGGTGGGCATATTCAACTAATTTTGTTACAGGACCCAATAGAAGGCGAATTTATGGGAATAGGGGATTGATAGCGCCAACTTGTATTACTACTCCCTCCGTTCCGTTTTAATTAACGTTTAAGGTATTTGCACACAAATTAAGAAAGATAATTAATAGCCTAGAATCTAAGATTATTTGACTAATTTACTTTTATTTTATTTTTAATAAAATTAAACAACCTAAATGTAATTGTTATGTAAAATTAAGGATAAATATAGAAAACTTCAATTAATGCTCATTGAGAATTGTAAAGCGTCAATTTCAATTAATTCGGAACGGAGGGAGTAGTATTTAAGACTAATAAAAGGAAAGCCGAGTAACGATTGGACTTTGAAAAAAGCTGAAATTGGCGGTGTGTGATCAAGCACAGAGAGTGGGGTGGGGGGCAAGAGGGTAGGTGGATTGGCCAGGTCTAGCTTAGGTGAGTTGGTTGGGTCGAGGTCGAGCATGCACATTGTCAAGTGTGGGGGCACAGTACAGTGTCACTAGTGTGTCCTCCACAAGCTTAGCTTTGAGACTACTGTTTAACACTTCAGTTCACATCAATAACGTAGGCACCACTTTTCCTATGTTTGTCATGGGCCAAGTGACTTTGGGTTGTACTATGTGGTCTTAAATCTGACAAGTCGATCACCTCTTTAAAACCATTCTCTGTCAGAAACAAGAGTCACCATTCCCCTTCATTTTTTCTTTAACTAAATGGTTTACCAGAACTGAAATCTCTGTAAATAACAAAATTTGTAGTTGTACCTATTAATGTTATATTTTTTAAAACATCCAGCAGAGAATGTTATAAAATTTTTAAAAACCCCAAGAGAAAATGACATCAGTGTCATCATTAACTACCCACGATGTCATTAATGTTGTAAATAGACGCAATATAATTTAGGAGTAATTTAGGTGTGGAATTTGTAAATCACATATACTCGTTCTTGGTCAAGTATTTCCTAGCTACTATGATGGTTGTTGTGGAAGAAAAGAATATGACTACTTGGGATATCCCTGTAAACATTACACAAAATTACGTGTTATCTATAAAGATAGAGGTTGCTTAAATGGTTAGTAATACATCTTAATTTTTTAAGAATAGACTCTAGCTTATATATATTTTTATTGTCACTCCTTGCTTATGGAGTATTACCCTTTTCTCATAATAATATTGGACACTGAAATTTAAAATTTCTGAACGTTTTCGTGTTCTTCCTTTTTTTTCTTTTTTTGAACTTAAAGCACTTTCCATTAGCAGATATTTAGTTACATATGCATATTAGATAACAAAATACGCCTGAAATCCCTTGGGGGATTAGACAGCCAGCAAGGGCCAAGATGGCCTTTTGAGGCATCTTAATTCCTACTTCCTAGTTGACTAGATAACATCTTAATTCTCGAGAATATCGACTTGAAAGACCAAAATTAGGAAAAAAAGGGCTTTGATGTCTCTCATTGTCAAAGAGAAAGTTAAGCCTCATCATCTTACATGATCTCACCCAAATTTTGACTCGTTCTATTCCAACCATTTTCTTAACTTGTTTCAAATTTAATAGGACTAGTCAACTGAAATACTTTTAGTATTTTAAGATATAATAGGGTAATTCTAAAAAAAAAAAGATATAATAGGGTTGATATAAAAGCTGTGTATAATCTGTGAAAGAGATGATGAAGAAGAAAGGAAAGGGGAGGAAGAAAACGTGAAAATGGGCAGGGAGCAGAGCTTCAGTTTTTATTCACCCCATAATACAGTTATATGTGTACAATATATAGAGAATAATAGGGAGGGGGTAGGTCACATGACATTCACATGTGTATATTTTATAACACTTCCCCTTGAATGTCATTGTGTATTGGGTAGAATATGCTTAGAGAGAACTGCCTCATTAAAAACCTTACCAAGAAAAACCCAGTGGGATAAAAACTTGGTGAAGGAAAAAAGAGTGCAATGTGTATTCTACTCCCCCTCATTTGGACCTCCCTTGATTTCTTGATGTCATCACATGCCAATCATCCTTGTCAACTTTCAGTGACATTTGGCGCTAGATGCTTTGTCTGATTACTTCTGATACATGACTACATTACTTGGACATTATAGACAACATTATCTTCATAATTTTGTCGTTGGAGCGTCTATCTTGCCATCTTGCTTTTGTAGGCCCGATAACATAGCAACTTCATGTGTAATATTGTGGCAGATGTCTGGCTGTGCAATGTGGATTAAATGGGGATGAGCATCTGCAAAACCAACTCTTTTTCTTCGGGTTTACAGGATTCACTTCGCATCTCTTATACCCCGAAGATAAGGGCAAATCCATATCTTGCCAACAGGCTTAAATCATAAGCTTCAGACTTTACAACAAGGTACTCCAGGACCAATTTAATAGCACGGTATTTGGAAGCCTCTTCTAACCATATAGATATCATCATAAAATTTATTCATACTAAAAAATGATTTAAACTCAATTTAATTTTTTGTAATTTTCCCGAGAATTAGTTGCTTCAGACAACTTGGATCCTTCAGGGATCTTCATGTATATTTCACAACTTATGGATCCTTAGTAGGCTGTAAAAGCATTCATTAGATGCATTTCTAATACTTTTCACATACTGCCAGACAAAAGTAATTGCATCCACCACAGGGGAGTATATCTCCTCATAATTAATACCTGGTTGTTTGGGTAAAACTTTGTGCCATAAACCGTGCTTTATATCTCATATTCTTTTCCGCACAAATTCCCATTTTATAACCAGTTGAATTTTACACCTTCTGGTTTATGACCAGTTGAATTTTACACCTTCTGGTTTATGGACTACAGGTCCGGAAATTTCTCGCTTCGGGCGAGTTCAATACAGCCTTAATTGTATTTCTATATTTTGGCCAATTATACTGTGCCTACACTCGTAGGTTCATGATCCTCATTTCATTTAGCGCTATATTAAACATAAATATTCCGTCGACGGTTATTTCACATCGGTTCCATCTTATTCCTGACACTGTAATTGAGATCTCATCATGCCCATTTATTTCAGGTACCTGAGTTACTTCTGGAAATTTATCAATTGTGTCAGAGAATCAACCTCTTCTGGAGGACTTTTAATTCAAACCCTACTGGAGGTCTTATTTTCTCACTGGGGCCATCTTATCACTTTTGCTCCTTTTTTTCTATCGAGAATTTCTTTTCTTTTGGAACTCAGTATAATCCATATGGATTCATTTGCATACTTATATTGCTCTTCAGGAACATCAAAACAGGAGCATTTGCAGCTGGTATATAGTCACATATTTCAAATAAATATGTCTGGCAAATGACTTACTAATCTTTTGCAAATGAATCATTTCTTAGAACTTCAGGTTCATACTAATATTCGAGGATCAAAAATATTGATAAGTCATTTCAATAATTTCTTGATCCAGCTGCTTATTTTCTCTCCCCTGATGTTGGGTAAAACATCAACTAATAAGCAAATATTGCTATAAATGAATCTCCAATCCCCTGTCATAGGTTTCAATTATCTTTATAATATATGAAGATACATGCCCAACGTAGATTCCCAATCTTCTTTAAGGGACCAATTTCACAACCCTGTAGTGGAGCATTATATAACTCAAGGTCCGAAGATGGGAGATATTATGCATGTGACCATTAATTAATTAAATGGGGGGGGATGATATACAGTCTCTTATTGATGAAATATCCCAGCATTATCTAGACATATAGTCTAGTAACATAAGTAGGGACATGTGCCCACAAGTGGCATAATAAGTGCGCACTTATGCCAACTTTCGTCACACAATAAACCATCTAGTCGATGCATCGTAAAAATTACCTAGATGGTTAACACCGCGGATTGATCAGTCCGCGTTCATGTCCCTGAATTATTCTTAAACTTGCTGGTAATGCTAGGCCATTCTCATCTTAGGAAGGCCGTATAATAAATTTTGCAGCAAACAAACATATGAAAAATTTATTGATTATAAAACTTCTGGTTTTTCAATCAATGATCAAAACAAATTTTGTGCATCATAATTGAACCGGGATGGCCCATCCGGTCATGCCAAACAATAAATCCATGAACCAACTTCAGGCTGCGCAAGCTGTGTATTTAAACACTTAAAATTACTAGCTCCAGGCTAGTGCATTCCAGCTTCTGGCTGGATATGCTAATTTTCAATTACTCAACTGGTAGCTTCAGGCTGCAATACATGTGTCAATATTAGGCTTATTTTTGCCACTCATGTCGAAAAAGATCAGAATTATTGGACAATAATTAAAGTAGTGGCAGACATTTCTAAAAACAAATCCTCGAGGATTGTAAAGCTTTGGAATTTTCTGAATAATAATATAATCCACCGAAAAATCTTCTGGATCTTTTCGGGGACACCTGGCTATCTATGCTCAGGCTATAAAATGGGAGAAGGATTACATGGGAAGATACAGGAAAAACTCATAGATATAGAAAAATTCATCAAAGCAAAAAAACAGAAAAACTCAACCAAGACAAAAATGCCTTCCCCAGCTACTGTTTTCTTTGTTGAGGGTGCCTCACTAGGCAGAAGAAATAGATTGGCCTATAGCATGGTAAATGAACAACAAGAGAAATTGCCTAATGAGCTAGCAAGAATCCCACGTTTGGTTTTTGTAGATGAGCTATACTCATCTAGGTTCTTTGTGACTCCAATAAAAGAAACTTTCTTCCTGGAGGACCAAGGCAATCTCAGGACAAATTTTTATGGCTCAGCTAACTCTATAATGTTTTTAATATCTGCTAGGATGCAGGAATTTCAGCTAGAGCCTTCATGTCAAATTTTAAATGAAAGCAGTTATTATCAGGTTTCCATGATGGCTCGGAGCGTCCCAAAGGTGACTGGGTTACCACCTACATGGCCTAAGGTACGACTTTTATTGTGGAATTGCAGGGGTATAGCAAGAAGGTCTCAAGACTTTGTGCGTACCTTAAGGGATCTGAAGAATCAGTACAAGCCTAACATGGTACTGATTACCGAGACTTTATGGCAAGCAGGAGAGAATCATGGTGTGATTCCACTTCGTTTTCCTCCAACGAATCGGTTTGAGATACCTGGAGAAAACAACAGGGGTGGTATGTGGTTCTCCTGGAACGACAGTGTTAGGGTCAACATTAATGGTGAGGCTCAGAGTTTCAGGGTTAATGTTGAACCCAATATATAGATTACTTGTTTAAGCATATGTATAAGAACCATTCTTCTTTGAATGTTCTCCAGTTATGGATCTGTTTTTGCAATAATAATATGCATGTTTACTTTGAGCCTTTTCCATTTATTACCTCATTTACGCCCACAGACACAAATAATTATACTGTCTTATTCGCTTCAGGGAATAAATCTGAGTCAATTCATTTGGGTTCCATAATAATTCACTTTATTACTGGGGGTGACTGTACTCGCGTAAATATACGATCTTCTAGATCATATTAAAACATGCGTTCTTCAGAAACATATTCGAATTTATGCTCTTCTGGAGCGTGTTAATCATTTCGAGATGTCATAATATGTTATATTGACATCCACACATTCGAATTTATGCTCTTCTGGAGCGTGTTAATCATTTCGAGATGTCAATAATATGTTATATTGACATCCACACACACATAATTCTCCCCCTGTGGATGTCAATGTTGCATTGTCTTCCAGACTAATGCTTCAGGCATTATTCTAAGAAACAAATATAAAGTACTGAAAAGTAAATAAAATAAATTGCAATGCGAATTAATTTAAACTGAACATAAAATAAATTTAAGATAAAATAAATTGCTCCTTCAGGGTAAGCAAGTATATTATCCACTTTCTGGTGGTCATACTCATACCATCTTCTAGTGGTATTATCATCTTCGTTGTATTTTTTCTTTTCCCGAGTCTTCTGGACTCTTACATTTAGTCTTTCAGACTATTTACATTTAAATGCATTTTCGCATTTAATGCCCATTATAAATTTCTTCCGGAAATTTTAAGAGCCTCAAATTCAAATAACATAATTGAATATATAAATACTTAATTAAAATAAAGAAGCAAGGGGCCTTATATTAATTACCCCAAGTAAATTAAATGGCAGGAAATTAAAATAATGGGCCTAGTACGAGCCCATAAGGAAAAATTAAAGACGAGAAAATTAAATACAATGGGCCCTAATATAGCCCAATTAAAAATAAATGGCTGGAAATTAAATGCAATGGGCCTTAATTAATTAGCCCAATGAAAAATGAAATTGTTGAAAATTAAATGCGATGGGCCTTACACGAGCCCAATTAAAACGTAAATAAATAGGCAGCGTAGCCGGCCATTAAATGAATAATGGGCCTTTTTAATAGCCCAATCGGAATTAAATAAAAACAGAAAATATGCTTACTCGATAAATCTTTCAGCAATAACATATATAATACGCTTATACGATAAAGGCAGCTTAGCCGGCCAATAAATAAATATAATAAATATAACGGCCTTCCGGGCTTATATAACGGCCTTCCGGGCTTTGCCGGGAAAAATTCGAGGATTCAAAATTCCGGCCAAAATCACTATTCACGGTCGTCGGAAATTACTATTCACGGTTGCCGAAAATTTCTATTCACCGTGTCGGACTATTTTGCCGAGGCATCAAAATTCCGGACGCTTCTGGGTTTGCCGGATTACGACCAAAAACATTATTCATAGGCCAAAACTAATTTCTGGGACTCACCGTGAGCTCACCATACATTTTATCATCCAAGATCAACATTAATTAAACATTTAATCACAATAACATCATTAATTAAACAATAATAAATTCGTCTAGGATAAAATCGAAAATTTTAATAATTGAAGGACTAAAAAGTAAGGGCTTACCTGCATAAAACAGAACTCCAAGGACTAAAGTGTAATTCCGAGTTCTGGTACATATCCCCCTTTTTTTTCTCTTTTTTTTTTCCTTTTTTTTTCAGATTTTTTTTATTGGACTGGGCTTAGACAGTGCTGGCCCAGGTCTGTGCACTGTGCAAACCCAGGCCCGTACACTGTGAAAACCCGGCCCGAGCACTGTACAAGCGCAGGCCCAGCAGTTCTGGCCCGCAACCCGTGGGATTAGCCCGACCCGTACGGGTCTTCTTCTCCAACTCGTGGGTCGCGAGCCTTGGCGAGTTGCAGGCGGTGACGACGGGCGGGGCGTGGGCGGAGGCGCGGCGCGATGCAAGGGACGAGACGCGGTGCTGCTGGGCGGCGGTCGTCAGAGGCAGAAGGGGGCGGCAACGGCGGTGCAGGCTCGGGCGGCAGGAAGTGGGTCGCCGGTTTCCACGTCGTGTCTTTCCTCCCTGCCGGCGCGTCAGGCGGCGGGAGCCGATGGGAAGGGCGGCGTCGAGCTCGCGACGGCGTGACGTGTCTGACGGTGGTTGTGGTGAGACGAGAGACGGTCAGAAACATCAACTGATGAACAGTAACGAGGGGTGCACCGTTACTGTTCATCTTCTCCTCAGGTTGGTTTTTCCGCCCTCTTCTTCTCTGATTTTCAGTACTTTCTCTACACTAAATTTCTTCAAAAACGGGTAGAATCGTCGTGTTGATAACGTGATGTAAAAGCTGTGTATAATCTGTGAAAGAGATGATGAAGAGGAGAGGAAAGGGGAGGAAGAAAACGTGAGAATGAGCAGGGAGCAGAGCTTCAGTTTTTATTCACCCCATAATACAGTTATATGTGTACAATATATAGAGAATAATGAGGAGGGGATAGGTCACATGATATTCACATGTGTATATTTTATAACAAGGGTAAAATAGTTTTTTGGTTTCTTGGAAGTGAACTACATTGTTTTTTTTAAAAAAAAAAATTAAATAATAGATTGTCAAAGCAATAAGAAAAATCCACTAGGATAGACAAACTGATAAGTCCTAAAAGCGAGCCCACGTCAGGAACAGATGAGGCCAAACACACATTAAGATAGCCCGAACAGATCGTTATCCGCCACGTGTCTCCACTTTCGGCGGACGCTAGGAAACGCTGTTGAATCACTAGCAAACGACACGCAACCCAACCCCACCCCATCTTCATCGTTTCCTCTGTTTTGTTTCCATTTCCAACTCACGAGGCCACTTGCTTAAATTGCAGTCTTCCAAGTAAGGCTAACAAAATGGTCCACTTCTCCTTTTGGGTTCGGTCTAAAATATAGTTAGATTTTCGAGTTTGTATCTTCATGTATATATAAAATTTTTATTAGGATATTTAATTAACCATAATAATTAGGTAAGAGATCCTAATTAGATTTAGATTAGTGGAATTGGAGACAAAACTTTAGATATGAAATGAAAAATAATAAAAGAAAAAGGTCCAATGTTTTTGGACCATGAATCAACTTAGCTAATAGCCCAAAAACCGTTTTACAATTTTTTGGGTTAAAGCCTCTAAATGGCTTTTTTTTATTATTACATATTATGAGAAGGTACAGTTCTAAGTTCTAAACTAAGCAGAAGAATAAAGAAGCCCCTATCTTGTTTGGAAGTTGAGCTTCTTTGTAAAGAATGCAAACAACAAGGCGAGCACGACAGGCATCCCTACCATGACAGCAGCAACTGGCCCCAAGAAACTATGCTTGTATCCGTAATAGTCTTCCAGATACGATTTAAGTGTTGGAGGTGGATCCATCATGGGGCTCCCTGTGATTATATCTTCCTTGTCCCCATATTGTGACGCAATTAGTCCATAGAATGTCCACGCCACTGGACATATCCAATAGGCCCAAACCCACCATTTCGGAATTTTCTGACCAAACCAAACAAAACAACGTAAGGTACATACTTGCATGATATGACTAACAAGGTCCAGACCAGAGATAGATATATATGTAATTATGTATGAAGTGGAAGAAAATTTGACATACTGGTCTGCGGATTAAGTAGCCCGAGAAAAGTGTGATGGTCAGGTTGTGTGCTTGTGCAAAGATGGATCCTACTTGGAGGTTTGGTGTGGCCGAGATGATCATCATCCCCATCATGGTAAATTCCAAAAGGGACAAGAACAGCACAAAGTAGAACCAGAAGAATTTGTCTGCTGCCCATTCGAATGCCATCATTGCATACATAATAAGTGCGAAACAAGTACTCTGAACCAGCACGTATGGGATCTCACATGTAACCTGCAGAATTTTCCATATTCCATATGGATTTTTTTCTATTATTATGAGTTCCGTAGAAAAACAGTACTTAGTAGGTAGAGGATATTGATTCTTGTCTAAAACAAATCTTCAAGACTCAAAAATATTAATATTTAAAGCACGTTAATATTTAGAACCACTGCAAAATAGTTAGTGACACGATATTTAACTTACACAGGCAAGGGCATAAGGTATTGGAGAGTACATTCCTGCTGCTTTTTCTCGATAGAAAACTGCTCTTTCGAATGAGACTACTGGCTGTACCGTGGAGAGATTGTTAACACCAACAAACATGACAGCAGCAAAAAAACCCCCAAGTAGTGATCTCAGATTGGTCACATCATTGCTGCAAAAGGACA
>JAKUCV010004359.1:4144-34967 GCA_028386065.3 Turnera subulata
TTTTTTTTCTATTTTATTTTCTTTTCTATTCTTCTCTCAGTATTTTCTATTTTTTTCTATTTATTTTCTGTTTTCTCTATTTCTTTCTTATTTCTCTTCTTTTCTCTCTTTTTTTTTCTTTTTCCTTTTTCCTTCTTTTTCTTTTCTTTTTCTCTCTTCTTTTTTTTTTCTCTTTTTTTTTTTCCTCTCTTCCTCTCCTCACCCGGTTCCTTCCTCAGCTTCCTTAAATAAACTGATTTTTACTATTTGGCATGTGAATGTCAATAATACAATCCGTCCATATTACGGGCGAATCCGATCCGGACCAGAAAATAACTCATACCTCCTTAGTTATTTTCCGGTGTGATTTTCCGAGAAATTCCGAAACCCGAAAATACCAACTTAGTTCCGAAAAATCCGGGGGAAAATCACGAGCGCGGGAAAACCGTCGGTTTCGAAAAACGACTCCCGATTTACCTTGAATTAATTACCCAAGATTAATTCAACAGTAAATCACGGTAAATAGACTTTTACAGTCCCGGTAAAAATCCAAAATTTTACCCGGGCTGTTACAAATAATAACCACCAAATATTATTATTTTAGAAAACCATATTTCCAGTAAATAGAATTATATAAACTTATTTTCTGAAAATAAATACGAATTTATAAATACGCATATATATATTTCTCTGTTTATTTCCTATATATATATATCCTTAAAAGCATTTACCATAATCATATTATAATTACTTTAATTCCTGGAAAATATTATATCAAGTAGCCATATACCTTTTTTATATTTTCCAGAAAAATTATAATCCATACTTTATATATTTTATATTTCCAGAATTATATTTATACATTTATTATTATTTATTTTTTTTGAAAACAGATTCGGACTGGGCCCAAAATCCAGCCCAGAATCCAAGCCCAAGTGCCCAAGGCAGAGCCCAGGAGCGCACATGACCAGCCCAGACCCATATGACCAAGCCCACAAAATTCACAACCCAACAAACACAGCCCATACACATAACCCAACCCACAAAGCATCGGGTCAACCCGACCCATATCGTCAACCATCCGGGTCTGCTCACAACCCGCTTCCTGACCTTGGCCTATTGGGGACGACGTCTGTGTCTTCTGGTGGTGGCGAGCAGAGCGGCGGCGGCAGAAGGCTGGGCACAAGAGGCAAAGAGGAGGAGCAAGGTGGCGGTGGCAGGTGGGTTCGGTGGTTTGGGCGGCCTCGGGTTGGTGGCTGTGGCTCAGTAATGTGTTTGTGTGTGAGGAGTGGTTATGGGTGTTTGTGGTTAACATGTGTTGCGTTTTTTAACTAATTTTTGTAAGAAAAGAAGAAAATGGGGTTGGATGCTGAAGACGAGAAAAGAGAATGTTGAGTTACAAGTTGTGCAGAGGGAAAAGAATGGTGCAGAGACAGGCAAAAGTCACGGGAAAGGTTTGCAAAGATCACAGGCCATACAGGCGTCACGGGCAGCACAGGTAAGTGGCGGCTCCACTATGCAGGGCCGTGTCCAAACCGGACCAGAAAATAACTGATACACCCACTAAGTTATTTTACGGTGTGATTTTTCCGAGAATTCCGGGACCCGAAAAATACCAACTTAGGTCCGAAAAATCCACGGAAAAATTCCGAGCGCGGGAAAACTCTCAGTTTCGAAAAACGACGCTCGATTTACCTTGAATTAATTACCCAAGATTAATTCAACAGTAAATCACGATAAAAAGACTTTTATAGTCCGGTAAAAATCCAAAATTTTTACCCGGGCTATTACAGTCTACCCACCTTAAAAAGAATTTCGTCTCCGAAATTCCGTCTTATCCGTGGGTCCTACCATGATAAGCTTCTGGTACACGCTTCCAGGTGTCCCAACTCAACACGAGATACGGCTTATACCCTTAGGCGACATCTCATCTGCTTATAAATACCAAACCTCATAACTGAGACACTCACCCTCAGCCATGGACTCTCCACTCCGATCTCGGACTACCTCAGACTCCAAGAACAACAGCTACATCGGCGGTACTGCTTTCTCGACAAGCTCCGATAAAGAACCTCCCAAGAAACGGATCAAGACCAACATCATCGGCTTGAAAGAGCACATGGTCGTCTCCATCAGACGGCGAAAGAAACGTGCTCCCAAGATAGTTGAGGATAAGAAGGGCAAGGCGATAGCTGAGAGCAGCACTCCGCAGCAGACACTGACGCAGCTGAACGTCTCACTGAAGAAGATCAGCTCGGCGGTGTTGCAGATCGAACTGGCGTGCGCAAAACTCTTCCCTCATATGAAAAACGTCCAAAAACTTGTAAAAGATCTAGAGAAGCAAGTAACTCAATAGAGTACTTCTTCTCCGTTGTAAAACCATTATGCTTTAAATAAAATAAGTTTCCTTTTTAAATCAAAAACTCTTGTTAAATTGTGAAAACTTATGCTATCAGAAAGATAAAAACATCTCAAAGCGAAACAAAAATCAACAATAGAAATATAAAACAAACATAAAGAAATTAAAAACAAATCTCGTTTAACAAAACCAAAATGTATTGAAGTTAAGACAAAACACGTTTTCATGATCGGTGCTCGTATCGGACGTAAACACCCTCGAACCCAAGAAACGTAACACGTGCAACTAACGGCGACGTCGGTTTCCCTCGTGAAAGAGACGTCCGTTATCTCGCACGGTGACGATCACGAGAGCGTCCTGTGTCCCTCGAAAGAAATGTTACCCACTTGTTCACAACTTCCGCGTGAGCCAAAAACGTCTGTCAAGTCTCGCATCTCTCCACGGTGTCCAAACAGGTGTAAGCTTGTCGCACATGCGCTCTACTCGAGGTGCGGTCCCATCAGTCTAGCCTCAACGGTCACGGATGTATGTGATAAAAGATGCAGGAAAATATAGTAAAACCATGAAAAGAAAGGACAGAGTAGCCAGGGAGACAGAAAATCATAAGATGGAAAAGGGTGAAAAACTCTGGCATTCGTAGCCCGAAAAACGTGTTAAAGTAACAAAGCAATAAATGAAGCAACAACAAATTTTCAAAAAGCAAATCTTAAAAATCGAAAACGGTAATCACGCTCCCCATAAGAGTATAAAAGAAACGGAGCGGTGAGATATATATCATCAAAATCATTTTAAAGCAACAAACGCTCAGAAAAACAAGACCACAACGCTCAGAAAGAAAAAACAAAATACCCACGCGTCCAAAACAACATGCCTGCTCCCTTATCCGTCTTCTTCGTCGAAGGTGCCAATCTAGGCAGAAGGAACCGCCTGGCCTACAGCATGGTCAACGAGCGTGCTGAAGAACTACCGAACGAGCTCGGCAGAATGCCGCATCTGGTCTTCGTCGACGAACTCTACTCATCGCGGTTCTTCGTCACTCCCATGGAAGAGACGTTCTTCCTGGAAGACCATGGCACTCTGAGGACCTCCTTCTATGGCTCGGCAAACTCCATCATGTTTTTCATCTCGAAAAGACTTCAGGAGTTCAACCTAGAGTCCACTTGCCATTTCCTGGAGCAAGGCACCTACTATCAGCTCTCGATGACGGCCCAGAGCATGCCCAGAGTCACTCATCTGCCCGTAACTTGGCCAAAGGCCCGACTATTGGTGTGGAACTGCAAAGGAGTCGCTAGGCGTTCCCAGGAGTTCTCGCGTACTCTGAGGGACCTGAAGAACCAATACAAACCAAACATGGTTCTTCTCACGGAGACCCAGTGGCAGCCTCAAGACGATCATGGTCTCATTCCACTCCGGTTCCCTCAAGCAAACAGGTTCGAGCTTCCCGGCCAGAACAACAAGGGCGGCATGTGGTTCTCGTGGAGCGACAGCATCTAAGTCAACATCAACAACGACCCCAACATCTTCAGGGTCAACGTCGTTCCGAGGCGATAAATGTATTTTTTTATAAAATATTAATGTAATATTTATGTTTGTAATGATAATATTAGCAATATTAATAATATTTATATTTTCGTTTATTTATGGCATCATTACCTCTTATGTGTATGTTCTGCGACAGCTGGCGTCCCTTGACTGGATCCATAATGCACTAACTAAAATGATATAAAATAATAAACAAATGGAGCGAACTATGCAAACAAGGACAACAAACACACAAGGACTGCCCAACAAAACCTAACGCCCACTCCGCTACCAAAATGAAACGCCCCGACCCGTATTTACCGTACATAGTAAACACGTGCCGGAACTGTGACGACCCAACCACACCAAGCCCAACATACAGTGTATACAGCAGAGATCCGGGCTCAACAGCCCAAAGTAAAAACAACAATAATTACCCAACCGGCCCAATGGCCCAATAATACTAATAAAATGCACAGCGGAAGACTTAATAACTCACAAAACACTGTATGCGACATTGATGCAAACTATGGATCCAAACCCTATCCAAGGGATAACGCCGCAGCCTATCTGGAGTGCACCAAACTTGTAACACAAATAACTCATCTTACGGGATGAAAGCCCGCAGGTGAGGGGTGAGTCCGAAGTGCTCACCGACGAAGGAAAGACAATCAATATGCACACTATAACTACTCAAGTCAAACACAGGCTAAACAGCCAAACACACCAAAACAAAGACTCGACCCAAAACCGGTCCAAGACCAAAAGACTCAAATAAAAACCAATTTTCCAATTTTATCTTTCCGGGCCCCGTCACGGATAAGCTAGAGGTCAGACCTGGTTATCAACACATTCCGGGTGCCAGACCAAAACCAGAGAACTCAGGGATCGACATCCCAACAATACGAACCCAGGGATAGACATCCCAAAAATAATCACGGGATAGACATCCCAAGCATAGACATACTTATCACAAGAACCCAGGTCAAGGCCACCACGAAACAGTCTTAAACCATCGAGTCGTACCACTACCTATCACGTGGCAATTATATTATCGTCATCAAAATCAAATCACAAGGATCAACATCCCTAACCAAAATACCGGGATAGACATCCCTATCCAAAATTAAGGATCGACATCCTTATCACAATTTATTATTTAATCTATTTCATTTAATGCCAAAAGACTCAAGGATAAATGTCCAAAAACCAATCACAATACTGGGATAAACATCCCGACAACAATCAAAACAATGGGATAAACATCCCGAATCAAACCACAGTATATGCAACATCTAACAATGCAATAATAATCAAACACAATAACCGAGTAATACAGACACATATTGAAGGAAATCCATCCTCACCTTGGCCGATTACTCAACTCCGGAAACAATGACCGGTCCGACGCCGGCTCCTCGGGAAACTGCCCGATATCCAAACCTATACCACAAGACAACATATACACATAAATGCACATAATCGATATACTATGATGCCAAACTGCGAAATAACCCATCCCGGTTATATATCCTTTATTATCATTTTTACCGAAAATATTATACCGTACGTATATCCGAATATAATTTCGGTACCATACTTTAATTAAAATTCTTTTCAAAATATTTTCAAAAATTAATTATACTTTGTATTCCGAAATAATAACAATAAAATTTTCCTAGAAATTATATCATGTATATGTATTTTTCCCAAAAATTATTTCCATGATATATATTACTTACTAATAATAATCACCAAATATTATTATTTTAGAAAACCATATTTCCAGTAAATAGAATTATATAAACTTATTTTCTGAAAATAAATACGAATTTATAAATACGCATATATATATTTCTCTGTTTATTTCCTATATATATATCCTTAAAAGCATTTACCATAATCATATTATAATTACTTTAATTTCTGGAAAATATTATATCAAGTAGCCATATACCTTTTTTATATTTTCCAGAAAATCCATACTTTATATATTTTATATTTCCAGAATTATATTTATACATTTATTATTATTTATTTTTTTGAAAACAGATTCAGACTGGGCCCAAAATCCAGCCCAGAATCCAAGCCCAAGTGCCCAAGGTAGAGCCCAAGAGCGCACAGGAACAGCCCAGACCCATCTGACCAAGCCCACAAAATTCACAACCCAACAAACACAGCCCATACACATAACCCAACCCACAAAGCATCAGGTCAACCCGACCCATATCGTCAACCATCCGGGTCTGCTCACAACCCGCTTCCTGACCCTTGTTGCAGGCGGCTGAGCACGGCGACACTGGGCGACGGTCGGCACAACTGTCGGGGCGAGACGCGATGGCGTCGTGTGCAGGCAGGGAGGCGACGGCGGTGGACTGCTGTCGGCGGCAGAGGTGGTGGCGAACCTGAGCGGGAAGGAAGTAGGGGATCGGGCGGCGCGATGGTTGTGAAGAGAGCGGCATCAGAGGGCGGTGAGTGAGGGTGCGAAGAGGACGACCGGTCGACGACGTGACGACGGATTGGAGAGGAGGGGAAGAGCAGCGACCATCGGGTTGGTGGTCTCGGGTCAGCGGCGGCTGCAGTTTATGGGGACGGCGCCTGTGTCTTCTGGTGGTGGCGAGTAGAGCGGCGGCGACAGAAGGCTGGGCACAAGAGGCAAAGAGGAGGAGCAAGGTGGCGGTGGCAGGTGGGTTCGGTGGTTTGGGCGGCCTCGGGTTGGTGGTTGTGGCTCAGTAATGTGTTTGTGTGTGAGGAGTGGTTATGGGTTTTTGTGGTTAACATGTGTTGCGTTTTTTAACTGATTTTTGTAAGAAAAGAAGAAAATGGGGTTGGATGCTGAAGACGAGAAAAGAGAATGCCGAGTTACAGGTTGTGCAGAGGGAAAAGAATGGTGCAGAGACAGGCAAAAGTCACAGGAAAGGTTTGCAAAGATCACAGGCCATACAGGCGTCACGGGCAGCACAGGTAAGTGGCGGCTCCACTATGCATGGCCGTGTCCAAACCCAACCAGAAAATAACTGATACACCCACTAAGTTATTTTCCGGTGTGATTTTTCCGAGAATTCCGGGACCCGAAAAATACCAACTTAGGTCCGAAAAATCCACGGAAAAATCCCAAGCGCGGGAAAACTCTCGGTTTCGAAAAACGACGCTCGATTTACCTTGAATTAATTACCCAAGATTAATTCAATAGTAAATCACAGTAAAAAGACTTTTACAGTCCGGTAAAAATTCAAAATTTTTACCCGGGCTGTTACACACCGTATATTACAGCTGTCACCCATACCCGGGGACCATTAATCAAGCCACACATATTATTCAACAGCAGCAGCATAATCCAAAATAGACATCATCAAAGGCAACAAAGGGAAGCAGCAACACATAATACACAGCAGCGGAAGACTTAAATGCACATGCAACGGAGGTATGGATCCGGAGTCAGGTGGAGAAGAAAGCAGCAGCCATCGAACGTCGTACCTGAACTACGAAACAACTTAACCTACGGGAGGAAACCCCGCAGGCGAGGGGTGAGTCCGAAGTGCTCACCGACGAAGGATAAACAGAGATATATAATCAACCGTAATACTTTCGAAGTAAACACAGACAAACACAACACAAGAATCCAACACAAACAATACAACAGAAGAATCCAACACAAACAACACAACAGAAGAATCTTACTAAAACATAACTGAGCCAAGACCAAAAGAATGCTTATTATTTTTATTACCAATTTTATCTTCCGGGCCCCGTCACTGGACAAGCTAGGGTCGTACCTGATTATTAACTAATTCCGGATGCCAGGCCAAAATACAATCCGGGATCAACATCCCAATCACAACCAATCCGGGATCAACATCCCAATAACAATCTCATCCGGGATCAACATCCCAATATCAATCTCATCCGGGATCAACATCCCCAATAACCAAACCAAACCGGCCATGACACCACAGAACTAGTCTCTAACCATCTAGTCGTACCACTACTTTCCACGTGACAATTTTATCATCATCTCAAATTCAATTCCAATTCCATTACTCTATCATCAATTATCCAACTTTCTATTATCTCAGATTAATCCACAGACTCAACCAACCAACAATCTCATATCACTATTTATTCACAATTAACAGTTCAATGGTTACTCACAATACCACAGACCAACAACACAATCCAGCAACATCACGGCAATATCCACAGCAATCAAATAGCAAACAATAATCATCAACAATTTCCATAGCAAACATATAACAGTCAATAATCATTTCAGCAGTTCAATCAAACAACAAAAACAAACACAGTATTACGGGCACATATCCAAGGTTATCCATCCTAACCTTGGCCTATTATCAGTTTTGGAAATGTCCAACAGACTCCAAGTCCGGTTCCTCAGGTATCTGCTCGTTATCAACTCCTATATCAAACAAATAATATGCACACATATGTGATATGCAAATGTCATGCTACTACTGTATACCGAAAAATAAATACTAACTCGTCTCGGTTACTCTCCCGGGTTAATTCCCTATTATCATCATCATTCACCATTTATTTCCATTGTCTAAAATAATACTATACTTTTACCTATACCCAGATATTAATCCGGTACAATACTTCTTTGTTAATACCCTTTCCATATTTATCTCATTAGTATGTACTTTCCAAAATAATTATTATTTACCATGTATGTATATTCCCCAAAATAATTATTTCCCAAAATTATTTCTTTTTCAAAATTATATTTTCAGAATTACATAATCCATATATATATCCAGATTTTTATTATTACTATTATATTTTTTTTAATAAACGAACTGGGCCAAAAGTCTAAGCCCAACCCCAATATCCCCCAGGTCCAGGTGCTGAGGCCCAGACCAAGGCAATAGCCCAAGTCAACAGCCCACAACCCAAATCCATCTTCACCCTCAGCCTAGGTCCATGACCCGGACGCGACCCGACCCAAAGCCACACACCTCGGGTCAACCCGACCCAAACACCATACAACAGGGTCGTGCTCACCTCGTGAACTGTAGCGTCGGCGCGACGATCGGCACGGGACGGAGACGCGTCGACGAAGGCAAAAGTGTCACAAACGAGGCGCGACCGGAGCGAGGAGGAGGCGACGGCTGTTGACGCGACCTGCTGCGGTGTTGGCGAGCGAAGGGAGGAGGCGGGTCCGTCGGTTCGCTTGTCGGGTTGTCTCCACTGGACAGTGACGGCGGCTCGTGGTGGCGACGAGCGAGGCGAGGCGACGGTGGAGGCGAGCGAGGAAGCAGAAGATGGTGGTGGCGACGATGGTTGCAGGTGGAGGGGGTGGTAGTCTCGGCCACGGGTGGCGTCGGTGTGGAGAACGAAAAAGAAAAGAAGAAGAGGAAAGGGGTGACGTGGCGGTTGTGTGTTGGTTGTTTGTTGTTTTTTTTTTTCTGGTATGGGCGTGCAGCAGGTGATCGGGGATTTGCAGAGTATGGTTTGTAGGAAGTGAAGGTTTGCAGAGGAAAGGTTAAGGCACTAGGTTCAGTTTTCTTTTACAGGCAGGAAATGGTGCAGGGAGAAGAGGAAGGCTACTGGTAGAGGTTTTGTTTTGCAGGTGAAGATGATAAGGCAGGAAAAATCACGGGTAAAGCTCATGTATTGCAGAATACTGGTTAAGCACGGGTGAGGCAAGCAGTTCACATGCTTCACAGTTGAAGGCGGCGGCTGCCTCTTACTGTGCAGTATGTGAAGCGTGTCCCGTCCGGACCAGAAAAGATCCAATGTACCCCCGTACCTTATTTCCTGGTCCGATAACTCGGGGGTAAACCCGGCTTTTCTGAAGATTCCTGGACCCGAAAAAATTCCAACTTTGGTCCGAAAAATCCGTAGAAAATCCCGAACGTGGGACAGGGCTCGGTTTCGGAATCCGATGCACGAATTACCATAAATTAATTACCCAAGATTAATTTTAATAGTAAATAACTGTAAAATAAATTTTACGATGACGGTAAAAACGTAAAAATTACCCGGGCTGTTACAATGATAATATATGTTGATCTATCATAATTAGAAAAATAACTATCCATTATAATGTTCAAAGGTACTTAGAGATTTGAGGAGGTGCGCTTGGGCACTTTTCTTTAATTTTAGTTGGGTTCAATACATAATTAAGATAAAATTTCAAGTTTTTTTATAATTTTAAAAGATATGAGATATTTTCATAAATTAAAGAATCCATAAGGACCATAATCTAAAAGTAACAAGAACATAAAGTCAAAGAGGATGTGTTGATTGGTCCACGTCATTTCGGGTAAACTTATCCAGGACTTTGCCCAAGGTAGGATAGAATTACTCTATATATATATAGAAGTCACGCCCTCAGTTCCTCTTGCTCTTCGCACTCATTAGACGAATATCCAAAGAAACCCTAGCTAGCTACCTAGCTAGCCACATTATTTACTCGTCCTTAGCTTCGTATACAAAGTATCATGACGGGAAATATTAGAGAGGGGCCAGCGGTCGGGATCGATCTCGGTACCACTTACTCCTGCGTCGGAGTATGGAAGCACGACAGGGTGGAGATCATCGCCAACGACCAGGGAAACCGTACCACGCCGTCTTACGTCGCTTTCACCGACGCCGAGCGCTTCATCGGTGATGCTGCCAAGAACCAGGTTGCCATGAACCCTACCAACACCATCTTCGGTTAGTATATATATATCCTCTATATCATGCTGGACGTATATTGCATATACTTCAAAATCAAAAATACAAAAGAGCAAGTAGCTATATCTTGCTGCTTTCTAAATAGTAACGACATAGTTTGTACGTTGCTGTTGAGATATATACATATAGTTTGTTATGCATCTTTGAGATGTGTTATGTTCAAACCTTGTGTATATTTGCTGCTTATATAATCAAGCTTATATCTATTGCAGACGCCAAGAGATTGATTGGCAGAAGGTTCAGTGACCCCACTGTCAAGAGTGATGCAATGCTGTGGCCATTCAAGGTCGTTCCCAGCGCCAGTGATAAGCCTATGATTGTAGTAAACTACAAGGGCGAGGAGAAGCAGTTTGCCGCTGAGGAGATCTCTTCCATGGTACTCGTTAAGATGCGCGAGATTGCTGAGGCTTACCTTGGCACCACCGTGAAGAACGCCGTGGTCACCGTCCCCGCTTACTTCAATGACTCCCAAAGGCAGGCCACCAAGGATGCCGGTCTCATTGCTGGCCTCAATGTTAAGCGTATTATCAACGAGCCTACTGCCGCTGCCATTGCCTATGGTCTTGACATTAAGGCCACCAGCGTTGGTGAGAAGATCGTCCTGATTTTTGATTTGGGTGGCGGCACTTTTGATGTCTCCCTCCTCATCATTGAAGAGGGTAACTTTGTGGTGAAGGCCACTGCCGGTGACACCCATCTTGGAGGTGAGGACTTTGACAACAGAATGGTAAACTACTTTGTTCAAGAATTTAGGAGGAAAAACAATATGGATATCTCTGGAAACCCCAGAGCTCTGAGGAGGTTGAGAACTGCTTGTGAGAGGGCAAAGAGGACTCTTTCATCCACCGCCCAAACAACCATCGAGATCGATGCTTTGTGCGAGGGTGTTGACTTCCACTCAAAGATCTCTCGAGCAAAGTTTGAGGAGCTTAACATGGATCTCTTCAGGAAGTGTATGGAGCCTCTCGAGAAGTGTTTGACGGATGCCAAGATGGACAAGAGCACCGTCGATGATGTTGTTCTTGTTGGTGGTTCCACCAGGATTCCCAAGGTGCAGCAACTGCTGCAAGACTTCTTCAACGGGAAGGAGCTTTGCAAGAGCATCAACCCGGACGAAGCTGTTGCCTACGGTGCTGCTGTCCAGGCGGCCATGTTGAGCGGCGAAGGGGGTGAGATGGTGAAAGATCTTGTGCTTTTGGATGTAACTCCTCTGTCCCTTGGGATAGAGACTCTTGGTGAGGTGATGAATGTTTTGATCCCAAGAAACACCACTATTCCCACCAGGAAGAAGCGTGTGTTCGCAACCGCCGCTGATAACCAGACTCGTGTCAGGATCCAAGTGTTTGAGGGTGAGAGACCAAGAAGCAAGGACAACAACTTGTTGGGCAGCTTTGTTCTTTGTGGCATTCCTCCGGCCCCAAGAAATGTTACAAAGTTCAATGTTTGCTTCGATCTTACCGCTGATGGTATATTAAATGTGTCTGCTGAGCACAAGGATACTGGGAGTAAGAATCAGATCACAATCACTAATGACAAGGGAAGGTTGTCCAAGGAAGAAATTGAGAGGATGGTCCAAGAGGCTGAGACATTCAAGTCTGAGGATGAGGAACGCAGGAAGAAGGTGGAGGCCTGGAATGCCCTGGAGAACTATGCTTATAACATGAGGAACACTGTGCAGGACAGCAAGAATGCTTCCAAGATATCACCGATAGACAAGAAGAAAATAGAGGATGCTTTTGAGGAGACTATTCAGTGGTTGGATGACAATGAGCTTGCAGAGGTGTACGAGTTGGAGCTCAAGAGGATGGAACTGGAAGCTATTTGCAATCCCATTGTTGCTAAGATTTACTAGGCAATTGGGGTTGCTGCACACAATTTTCTTTTTTTGTGTATAACTAAAGAAGCTTTTTCTATCGGATGTTATTGCTTTCATTTTTTACGGAAGGCATTTTTTGTTTATGGGTTTGCCTTCTCCAGTTTTTGTTAAGACTGTTCATATTACGAAAGGTCCACCTGTTGCAGTTTAGGGGTTATTGATTTATAATATTGAAAGAAGAGGTTGAAACGCCCCGACCCGTATTTACCGTACAGGGTAAACACGTGTCAGAACTGTTCTTACTACAGTAGCAGACAGTACATACAATATAAAATACAATACAAGCAACCTCCCAAATACAATATTCGTCACCCGATTCCGGGGACCATTAGTCAAGCCATTACACTCCAATCTAATCTACAACAGAGGTCATAGGATACAACAACAAATATAATACAACAACAACAATAACACAATAGAAAGACAAGCAGCGGAAGACTAGAATGAGATGCAGCGGGGGTATGGATTCGGGTCAGGTGGAGAAGAAAGCAGCAGCCAACGTACATCGTACCTGAACTACGAAGCAATCAAACCTACGGGATGAAACCCCGCAGGCGAGGGGTGAGTCCGAAGTGCTCACCGACGAAGGATAAACAGAGATATATATTCAACTGTAATACTTTCGAAGTAAACACAACAATCTCAACAGAAAGCACAAACAATCACAACACAAGAAATCCACCATAATCTACTATGCCAAGACCAAAAGAATGCTTATTTATTTTCTTATTACCAATTTTATCTTCCGGGCCCGTCACTGGACAAGCTAGGGTCGTACCTGGTTATTAACTAATTCTGGATGCCAGGCCCAACCACAATCCGGGATCAACATCCCAATATCAACAATCCGGGATCACCATCCCAATATCACAAATCCGGGATCAACATCCCAATATCACAAATCCGGGATCAACTTCCTAATCAACCAACCAAACCGGCCATGACACCACAGAACTAGTCTCTAACCATCTAGTCGTACCACTACTTTCCAAGTGACAATTATATCATCATCTCAAATTCAATTCTATTTCCATTACTCTAACTTCAATTACTCAACTTTTATCATCACAGATTATTTCTCAAGCTCAACCAGTCAACAATTTCATATCACTAATACTCACAATTAACAGCTCAATGGTTACTCACAATATCATAAACCATCAGCACATTTCAGCAACATCATGGCAAAATCCACAGCAAATAAATAGCAAACAATAATCATCAACAATTTCCCTAGCAAACATATAACAGCCAATAATCGATTCAGTAGTTCAATCAAACAACAAAAACAAACACAGTATTACAGGCACACATATCCAAGGTTATCCATCCTCACCTTAGCCGATTATCAGTTATGAAACTGTCCAACAGACTCCAAGTCCGGCTCCTCTGGTATCTGCTCGTTATCAACTCCTATATCAAACAACAATATGCACACATAAGTGTTATGCAATGTTATGCTGCTACTGTATACTGGAAATTAAATACGGACTCGTCTCGGTTACTCCCCCGGGTTATTTTCTATCATCATCATCATTCACCATTTATTTCCAATGTCTAAAATAATACTATACTTATACCTATACCCGGATGTTATTCCGGTATTTTATTACCCTGATAATATCCTTTCTAAAATTATTCCCTCAAAATAATTATTTTCCAAAGTAAATAAATCATCTCAAATTTCCATATTTTTCTCCCAGAATTATTTTCCCAAAATATCATCCTTATTTCTATTTTTCTTCCATTTAATTTTCCAAGAAAATATTTATTTTTCCAGAAATTATTTAAAGCCAGATTTTCTTTTTTTTTTTCCTTTTTTTTTACTATTCAGACTAGGCCAAGTCCAAGCCCAGGCCAAACACAGAAGAGCCCAGGCCATCAGGACTGACCAGGCGCAGCAGGCCCGGACTGCGAGCCCAAGTCAAGCCAATGCATCGGCCCGGCTGCACCTCAGCCCATCTAAACCCCTCAGCCCAACCCGATTGTGGAAACTGGTCGAGCTTGACCCATCCATGACCCATCCGGGTCTTCGTCACCCATGGGTCTGCTCACCTTAGCGTCGGCGACGAGGCACGAAGCGGCACGACGGGCGACGAGGTGATGGTGGCGCGCGGCGGGGAAGACGACTGGAAGGTGGCGACGACAGCAGGTGAGGTTCGTCGGCGTCGGCAGATGGGCGGCTTCGTCGGGTCGTCTTGCTGGTCGTGTTGGTGTCGGCTTCGTCCGGCTATGCACGGCCGGCCTGACGCATTGGCAGCGTCGGGAGGAGGAGAAGGTGCAGGTGGTCTCGGTGGTGGCGGCGGTAGATGGTGCTGGTGGTGGCGGTTGGGGGTCGGCTGGTGTGGTGGCTCGGGAAGGAAGAAAACAAAAACAGAAAAGAAAGAAAGAAAAAATAGGAAGGAGGGGAAAATGGGTAAACGGCGGCGTTTGGAGTGTATGGGTGTGTTGTTTGTTTGTTTTTTTTTTCTCTTTTGGTTCGTTTTGTGAAGGAAGGAAGGGTGTGGGTTGGGCAGTGAATTTGCAGGTGAAGTTTGAGTGTTGCAGGTGAGTTGAGATGTTGATGGCGTTACTAAGCAGGAAGGAACAAGGCCAAGACCAGTGCAGGACAAGGCTAGTCACGGGCAACAACTGGTCATTCACATGCTCACAGTGAATGGCGGCTGCAGCCCCCTCACTCTGCAGCATGTGAGGCGGGTTCTGTCCGGACCAGAAAATAACTAATGTACCCCCTTGACTTAATTTCTGGCCCGATAACTCGGGGTTAATCCTGACTTTTCTGAAGATTCCTGGACCCGAAAAATCCCAACTTGGTCCGGAAAATCCGCAGAAAAATCCCGAGTGTGGGACACGACTCGGTTTCGGAATCCGATGCATAAATTACCATTAATTAATTACCCAAGATTAATTTTTAATGGTAAATAACTGTAAAAATAAATTTTTTGGTGACGGTAAAAAAAACGTAAATATTACCCGAGCTGTTACAGAGGTTGACCTATTTATATTCAACAATTGAATTTTTTTTTAAGGTGTCGAATTTTAGGCTGGTCATGTTATTTTTTGGAGTCAATCTGTTGATTTATTGATTATATATGACAGTATTCAACTACTGAAATTTATGAGGTGGACTTATTTAATTGAAAAATTCAAACTGTTTAATTAATTGGAGGGATTGAGTTGATTTATTGTATTTTAGGGGTCGTAGGCAGTAGGGGCTGGCCTATCTCTATTATACTAAAGATTAATGGCAAGGTAGTCAAGGTGTGTACTGTGCGAAATGAAATTTGGGTGAAGCGCAACAATAAAAACATTAACACTAATACTTTTTTTAAGCCATCTTATCGACATTCAATTTTTTAATTAGAAAAATACTCTTGTTTACTATTTTTACAAATAATATTTAATAAAAATAATTTTTATTTTCATTTTATTTTATTGAGATTTGTCACTATGGAAATTGGAGGGCCGGGATCCTGCTTAGAACCTCTGTGACTAACGTTTGAAAATACATAGGACATGAATTAGGATGGGACAAAGAAGTACGTAGCTCTCTATATTAGAAAAACGCCTTAGAATAATACTTTCTTTCCAAATTGTTTATTCTATAGTGTTTGTGTCCTGAAGAATGTATGATAAATATTTGTAACTTTTTTTTAACTGATGATAAATATTAGATTAGATGGGAGTTTAAAGTAGAAACAGCTGACAAACAGTTATAACTAAATGGAAGCGAATTAAAGGAAATAAAATAGCTGCTACAAATTATGCTATATTTCTTTTTTTTTTTTTGGTTGAAAACCGGGACTGCATTCCATTAATGCATAAGTTTAATACAAGGTATGACAATCAAAATAGGATACACAAATAAGAAACTCAACTCCCCTGCTCTTCTGATATGAGGACATTTATTACACTTGGAGGGGAGTGAAGAAGTGTAATACCAGGGTCAAAAGAGTAAGCTAAGGACGCAATAGACTGCGCTATTTTGTTAGTTTCTATGTTAACAGAATTAAACGAACACAAACCAATAGAGCTAGTGATTCTTGTAATTTCATCAACCAACTCTTTCAATTCAAACTCCCATTCAATACCCTCCAACATCCACCTGAGAACAGCGTGACCATCAGATTACAAAACAAATGCACATGAGACCCAGGTAGACGCCACCTTTAGTGCCTGCAAAATAGCCAGTAAGTCAGCAGCAAAGCCAGAGCTGGCTTTCATGCGTGCTGCAAAACCAAAGATCCAACTCCCATGGGTGTCTCTACAGATGCCACCGAGCCAGGCTTCTGAGTTTTCCTCATTGAATTTCCCTGACACATTCAGTTTCCACTCACCCACCTCCGGAGGACACCATTTGGGGGTATTGGACATGACCAGATCTTCAAACCTCTGCGCTTAGTCCTTAAGTTTTCTGTTGAAATGAAATCGGCTGCAGTTTGTTTGAGTGACTTCACCGGCCAAGAAACTGGTTCAAAATCCACCTCAAACAAACTTTGATTGCGCCATGACCATGCTTTCCAACAGGTTACAGCAAAAAGTGTTTCCCAACACGGCAGCTTGGGTGAATTTTGCAAATTAAAAACAACCCATTCCTTTAATTCCAAATCAAAGAACCTGTTGTCAATTTGCTGGTTACTAACAGCCCACCATATCTCTCGCATTCCTGCACAATCTCGAACCATGTGCATGGTTGTCTCTCTTTCACACTTACACATGGGACAAAGGTCTGAAACAACAATATGTCTTCGGGTCATCACTGAGTTAGTCAAAAGCCGGTCATGCACAAGCAGCCATAGAAATGTGCAGATCCTCAATGGCCCTTTCCAGCTCCAAATGAGACCCCAAACTTCCTCTTGGGGCCCCCAGTTAGACTCCTCCAGCTTCTCATAGGCGGTTTTAGAGGAGAAGTCTCCTTTGGGGTTCGGAAGCCATAACAGTGTGTCAGGTCCTCTCCCCGCATTTGGAGCGGGACAGTGGAGAACCCTATTTAACACTTCAGAGGGCAACCTGGCCTGAAGATAGTCCCAGTTCCACTGGGTATCCGGGTTACACAAGTCCATAATTCTGTCTTCTGGGACATGGGGTAAATCGGGTATTAGTGACTCCTGGAGGACAGTATTATCATCCAGCCATCTATCCACCCAGAACAAAGCTGATACGCCATTTTTAACTTTCCAGCCAACTGCCTCTCGAAACATAGGCCAGATTTTGGTCAATGCTCTCCACAAATTCGAACCGGGTTTGGTTTTCAGAACAGTAGGAACCCGGGATTGGCTATCCATGTACTTTCCCCTGAACACCTGAACCCAAAGTGAGTCTGTATCATTTGATATACGCCAAGCTACTTTCATCAGCAGGGAGTCATTTATAGTTCTCGTCTTTCTCAAGCCCAACCCACCTCTATTTTTTGGATCACAAATCTTCTCCCAATTTATAAGGTGGACCCTCTTTTGTTGCTGAGTTGAGCCCCAAATGAACTGCCGATTGAGTTTGTCTAGACTATCACATAGAGATCTTGGCAATCTTAATGTTTGCATTGTATAGATAGAAAGAGCAGAAAGTACCGATTTGACAAGAGTCACTCTTCCTGCTAAAGAGAGGTGTTTCTTTTGCCAACTACTGAGTCTGGAATGGGCTGAATCCAAAATGTGGCTAAAATGCGAGCTGTTCACTCTTGTGTGGATCAATGGGACCCCCAAGTGCTGCCCTAAATCTTTGGTAAGCTTGAACCCAAATTCAGAACTGATTGTCCTTTGTGTACTCCTCGGCATGTTTTTGGAGAAGCTTATTCTGGATTTTTCGAGGCTTATTTTTTGTCCTGAACAAGCACAGAAATTATTGAGACAATCCTGAATGACTGCAACTTGGTCCTTAGATGCACCTGCAAATAGGAGGAGATCATCAGCGAAAAAGAGATGAGTTAATTGGGGTCCTCCTCTGCTTAGAGTAATGGGTTTCCATGCCCTTCTTTCAACAGCATATCGGATTAGATGACCCAGTCTCTCCATACATAAAACAAAGATATATGGTGAGATGGGGTCACCCTGCCGAATACCTCTCGTAGGGTGGAAATTTTCAGTAGTTTCACCGTTCCAACACACTTGCAAGGATGAGGTTAAGATGCACTTCATCACTAGCTGCACCAAATTGTGAGGGAAGCCGGCCAGCATCAAAGTCTCCTGTATAAATGACCACCTGAGTCTGTCATATGCCTTTTCTAGGTCGATCTTGATGACCATAAGCCCCGAGTGACCTTTTTTCATCTTTAAAGAGTGCACCACTTCCTGAACGATGATAGAGTTGTCAGTTATCTGCCAACCCGGAACAAAACTCGATTGCATTGGAGCCACCATATCTGGTAGAAGGAGTTTGATGCGATTCACCACCAACTTGGTAATTAATTTGTAAAGGACATTGCACAGTCCTATTGGCCTGAATTGAGTTATACGTTCAGGTTTCTCCACTTTAGGCAAGAGGACAATTAGAGTCCTATTCAGACTCTCTTTCCACCATCCATCCTCCACCACATCTTTGACAAATTGAACCAGGTTTAGCCTCAGAAACTGCCATTGGGTTTGGAAAAATAGAGCATGGAGGCCATCCGGCCCTGGGGCCTTTAAGGGGCCCATATGCATGATGCAATTCTTCACTTCCTCTTCGTCTATTGGGCGAATCAGGTCCTCTTTCTGGTAGCTATGTAGCTGGGGAAAATAATGAGGTATCTGAATGAGGTTTGTGGCTAATCCATCCTCCTTGAATAATTTTTTAAAATAGTTCACAGCAATACTTTTCAGGTCAGTTGCCTCAAATCTCCAGTTGCCATGATCATCCTTGAGTGCCTCTATTTTATTCTGTTTTCGTTTAACTATTGTGGTAGCATGAAAAAATGCAGTGTTTCTATCTCCTTCCTGGATCCACTTGCAGCGCGCTTTCTGTGCCCAGAAGATCTCCTCCTGAATAAGGATGTTGTCCAGCTCCATTTTGAGCTCTACTTCAAGCCTGGATAGATATGGTGAGGGTTTATTCTCCAAAAAGCTTTGAATCCCCGCCAATCGTGCTAATACCCGCCTCTTCCTTCGGTGAATGTTTCCGAAAACTCTTTTATTCCAATCCTGTACTTTAGGACAAAAATCCTCAGTTGCCGCTAGCAGATCAACCCCCAAATTCCATGTTTGTTTCACAAAATCTTCAAAATTTGGGTGGGTAAGCCATGCAGCTTGGAATCTAAAAGGGCGAGTGGCTTTTGGGAGAGGGGTACACCCCTCTACCAAAACAAGTGGGCAGTGGTCTGATCCTACACGTGGCAAGTGCAGAACTGATGCCTCCGGGTAGGCTAGCCTCCAAGCCCCATTACATAGGAATCTGTCAAGCCTTGCATAGAAATTCCCCCGCTTCCAAGTGTATTTGCTTCCTACAAACCCAATGTCCAGCAGGTTCGTATTAGTTACACACTCCTGGAAAGCTCTATTAGCCAAACTGTGTTTACCAGCACCGCTTTTTCGCTCATGGCTAGCCAGTATTGCATTAAAATCACCCCCCAAAAGCCACGGCTCATTGACCTGTAAAGCTATTAGTTCCAAATTCTTCCACAGGAATTTCCTCCAGCCCTCCTGCGGACAAGCATAGATAGCTGAAAAGAGGAAAGATTCAGACCCCCTGGACACCCTGCAGTGAATGAATTGTGTGTGGGAGAATAGAATGTGAATTTGGACTCTGTCATCATTCCACGATTATGCTATATTTCTGGGACAGACAGAAGGAAAGATGCGTCTTTGGGCCATTGACCTGGCCGATATACTCTCACCCTTCATTGAGAAAACAAATTCAAAAAATAACATATATATATATATATATATGTATAGAAGTCACTCCCTCAGTTCTCTTCACACTCATTAGACGAATATCCAAATAAACCCTAGCTAGCTACCTAGCCCCATTATTTTCTCTTCCTTAGCTCCGCTTAGTATGCAAAGAATCATGACGGGAAATATTGGAGAGGGGCCAGCGATCGGGATCGATCTCGGTACCACTTACTCCTGCGTCGGAGTATGGCAGCACGACAGGGTGGAGATCATCGCCAACGACCAGGGCAACCGTACCACGCCGTCTTACGTCGCTTTCACCGAGGACGAGCGCTTGATCGGCGAGGCTGCCAAGAACCAGGTCGCCATGAACCCTACCAACACCGTCTTCGGTTAGTATATTTATATATCCTCTATATATATCTTGCTGCTTTCTAAATATATAGTAACCATATAGTTTGTACGTTTGATATATATAGTTTTTTTATGCGTCTTTAATTGATCTGTTATGTTGAAACCTTGTGTGTATATTTGCTACTTAATCAAGTTTTTTCTTCTTTCTTTTGTTTCTATAATTTGTGATAATTTTTGGGTTGTGAGGAGCTAGTGTTGACAATAACATGCGTCTATGTATTGCAGACGCCAAGAGATTGATTGGCAGGAGGTTCAGTGACCCCACTGTCAAGAGTGATACAATGCTGTGGCCATTCAAGGTCGTTCCCAGCGCCGGTGATAAGCCTATGATTGTAGTAAACTACAAGGGCGAGGAGAAGCAGTTTGCCGCCGAGGAGATCTCTTCCATGGTACTCGTTAAGATGCGCGAGATTGCTGAGGCTTACCTTGGCACCACCGTGAAGAACGCCGTGGTCACCGTCCCCGCTTACTTCAATGACTCCCAAAGGCAGGCCACCAAGGATGCCGGTCTCATTGCTGGCCTCAATGTTAAGCGTATTATCAACGAGCCAACTGCTGCTGCCATTGCCTATGGTCTTGACAAGAAGGCCACCAGCGTTGGTGAGAAGATCGTCCTGATTTTTGATTTGGGTGGCGGCACTTTTGATGTCTCCCTCCTCACCATTGAAGAAGGTATCTTTGAGGTGAAGGCCACTGCCGGTGACACCCATCTGGGAGGTGAGGACTTCGACAATAGAATGGTAAACTACTTTGTTCAAGAAATTAGGAGGAAAAACAATAGGGATATCTCTGGAAACCCCAGAGCTCTGAGGAGGTTGAGAACAGCTTGTGAGAGGGCAAAGAGGACTCTTTCATCCACCGCCCAAACAACCATCGAGATCGATGCTTTGTGCGAGGGTGTTGACTTCCACTCAAAGATCTCTCGTGCAAAGTTTGAGGAGCTTAACATGGATCTCTTCAGGAAGTGTATGGAGCCTGTGGAGAAGTGTTTGACGGATGCCAAGATGGACAAGAGCAGCGTCGATGAAGTTGTTCTTGTTGGTGGTTCCACCAGGATTCCCAAGGTGCAGCAGCTGTTGCAAGACTTCTTCAACGGGAAGGAGCTTTGCAAGAGCATCAACCCGGACGAAGCTGTTGCCTACGGTGCTGCTGTCCAGGCTGCCATTTTGAGCGGCGAAGGGGGTGAGATGGTGAAAGATATTGTGCTTTTGGATGTAACTCCTCTGTCCCTTGGGATAGAGACTCTTGGTGAGGTGATGAATGTTTTGATCCCAAGAAACTCCACTATTCCCACCAGGAAGGAGCGTGTGTTCACAACCACCGTTGATAACCAGACTAGTGTCTCAATCCCAGTGTTTGAGGGTGAGAGACCAAGAAGCAAGGACAACAACTTGTTGGGCAGCTTTGTTCTTTGTGGCCTTCCTCCGGCCCCAAGAAATGTTACAAAGTACAATGTTTGCTTCGATCTTACCGCTGATGGTATATTAAATGTGTCTGCTGAGCACAAGGATACTGGGAGTAAGAATCAGATCACAATCACTAATGACAAGGGAAGGTTGTCCAAGGAAGAAATTGAGAGGATGGTCCAAGAGGCTGAGAAATTCAAGTCTGAGGATGAGGAACGCAGGAAGAAGGTGGAGGCCTGGAATGCCCTGGAGAACTATGCTTATAACATGAGGAACACTGTGCAGGACAGCAAGAATGCTTCCAAGATATCACCAGGAAACAAGAGGAAGATAGAGGATGCTTTTGAGGAGACTATTCAGTGGTTGGATGGAAATCAGTCTGCAGAGGTGTACGAGTTGGAGCACAAGAGGAGGGAACTGGAAGGTATTTGCAATCCCATTGTTGCTAAGATTTACTAGGCAACTGGAGTTGCCGCACACATTTTTTTTTTTTTTTATGTGTAACTATAGATGCTTTTTCTACCGGATATTGTTGCTTTTATTTTTTGACGGTTTATGGGATAGGGAGGTGAAGTGGGAAGGCATTTTTTGTTTACGGGTTTGCCTTCTCCAATTTTTGTTAAGACTATTAGTGGTAGTTCCCAGGTTCACTCCCGGTGAAATCTTTAGCGTATTTTGAATGGTTTTTCGGTTTGGGTGCGTACTCCTTCCTGAGTTTCACTCTTCCGTTCAATTTTCCTTTGATTCCAAGTTTCGCAGAACGCAAAAATAAAACAATACAAATTCTTAGCAGCATACTAAAATAGAAAAGATGAGCACGAATGGTCAACTATTCTCAGAGTTAAATATTTTCTTTAAAATTGATATCACTCTTATTTTTAACAACTATTAACTAACTATTCTCAAACATCAAATACAAACTTCTTAAATAACTATATTTATCTTATTTTACACAATTGGCGAGAAGATTTTGGCCACTTTTTGACTACACCTTCGGTAAAACATTATCAATCAAAAATTTTATTTTTTATTATTAGGGAATTGTTTAACTTTTATCATTTTAACATTTCTATCTTTTTTTTGCCGGTTTTTATATTTCTAATTGGATATGATAGCAAATAGATACGCATACAACTTTTTTAGCACCATAAAATTTGCCCCATTTTAGTTGCATACCACTCCTGCACCAACGCCTTAAAACAGAAAACTACTTCAGCCATAAACCCCTTGACCATATCCAACTCCAACAATATATACCTCAGTTTTCCTTTTCACCCAATAACATCCATTAAGGATAGATTCATGCGTTCTAAGTAGTAGTTTATCCTTATAAGCAGTAGTGATCATAATTACATTAGGGGTGTCCTTATACTTATAAGAAGTGATCATAATTACAATAGGGGTGTTCTCTATTAAACTGGATTTCAGGGGACAACTGCAATGAGAACTTATCATCGCAGAATAAGAACCCAGCGTCGCCTCACCAACAGAACAATGCCCGAGTTGAAATTGGGCCAATAGAAGCGAAAGAGCTCAGTTAAATATTGAAACTGTCGAAATTTCAAGATTCTATGTTTGGCCCAATAAACATTCAACAAGGTAGCTACAAATTAGACCCAAAAAAAAAAAAACAAGGTAGCTACAAACAAAATGCTAGCTAGAATTGCACTGCAGGATCAGCAGATGCTTGTGCCACACAGATGAAATACGGGCCACTAATTGTCCATACATGAATCAGAAGAGGTAAACCGAAGTATGATGTTGTCCAAAATAGAATGCAGAAATGCAGTAAAATAGCAAACACGATACAACTAGGAGACTGCATCTACCACAGGAAAAACTTTATTTACAGATTCAAAGGAAAACAGACAGGAAAATACGCCTAATAACTAATGTCCACCGAGAGGATAACACCATCATTGCCCATCACTGTTTCATTGCACCCCCTTTACATCTAGCAGCAGCACACACGGCTAAGATGTAATGCTCAAATATCATGGACAATAAATTAAAATAAAACAAAATAAAACAATGACTACTTTAAGAGCTTGTACTCTGACCAAAGAACTGAATACCAAAAAAAAAAAAGTACCGAGATACCGGCACAAACCAAAGAGAATCAAGAATACTACCTCTTCCCTTGGGGAATGAGGATAATTTCATCAGGAAACTGCAAGAAAACCAACCCAGTCCAATGATGAATTGGAAATATATTGTGGACGAAAAATATGTGTGATCTAAAAAAATGCAAATATCATTTCATAGATTTTCTTTATGGAATGAGGTTAGTAAACAATGAAGCACCATCCATGCCCGCCATCCATACATCTTCAAACTAATGCCTCTTTCAGGTCAACAAATGCTCGCTCATTCCAAGGAGAGGGACGAAGGCATACGCGGACTTCATGTTCTTCTGGTCCGACCCGATGCTTGGGCACAATGATTTCAAGCATTGTTCCTGTCTCATCCCCGTATGCTTCTAGTTTAGCATCTTCTGGAATGCGGTTTGGAAGGGAAATTTCCCTAATAAATTCCCCAGGAGGGCAGTGCTCCGGTGTTGCATCTGTTAGCTTAAATGTCCTATCCTGTCTCTTGATAAAAGGCATGCAGGCTGTACTTACGCAAGAAATCTTCACAATTCCATGTGATTTAGTGTTTCTCCAAGTAACTTTCGCCCTTTGAAGGTCTGCAAAGGGCAAGCTGACGATAATTAAAAATCCTTCATCGTCTTCATATATTGTTTTCGCTGCAGTAACAGGGCCATATACATTTTTCATTACACCACTAAACTCATTTAACCATGCTGGTTCCACAGGATGAATATTCATGTCAACTCTCTCACAATGTGAGTTGTTAGACAGACCTAATTCCTCATTCCCATGTGACAAATAATCCTTTTTCCGCTTGTTGCCAACAGTAGAAACATCCATGACTTCAACACCATTACTATGGTCCAATGACTGTGTAGACAAATTTAGGGTACTGCCATTAAGCAATTTTTTGGGGTGCAAATTTCCATTGGCTTTCAGCAAAGAAGGGCGCTCAAGCTCAAATTCTGTGCTCGGAATATTTCTCCATGAACCAAAATCACTTGCCTCAGGAGGGATAGAGAAATTAATGTCTCGGCCAGTAAGGTCCACCCATCTTTTCCTCTCTTCCTCATCAAGATTTTTGAGGTTGGGAGATCGCACAACTTCAATACCATGAACACATTGAGGATTAGAAAGACCCCTATAGTGCTTCCTCTGCATTCTATGAGACCTGACAAAGCCCCTATCAACACTGAAAGGAAAAGGGCGCTCCCCCTGTCGAGAATGACCGTTCATGTAACTCCTCAGCTGCATCTTCCCCAAGGCATTCTCAGGCTTGTCCTTGAAAACCCACATATACATATTCTCCATGTCATGCTGAACTATGAAAGCATCAAGCTGCAAATCAGATTTCTCATATCCGGAGACACCATTGCTGTCCCTGATTATCTTAGACTTTGATTTCTCAATGACAACAGGCTTGAAGTAAAAGCTAAAGAAGAACCAAGCACCCCAAATGCTATCCAGACGTTTGGTGCATTTCTTTGTAGCTTTTGGTATGTTGACAACTGCCTCAGCCTCATAGGTTTGAGGTCCGAGGCCTACATCTAAGATGTCGCAAGGATCACTCCAACCTAGTGGAGGAGGGCTAGGCTCGGATGATAGAGGAAGGTTGATATCAGGCGGCCGTGAAAGAATGACAGACCTATTCATCTCCCTCTCCAATTCATCATGTGTGAGAGAACCTGAATCCATGGACAAAAGAGTAGACGGGTGATAATTTTCCATTGACAATGCGGTGAGAAGAGCTTCCCCCATAACTTTTTCTTCTTCCTTTCTTTTCTTATCTTCTTGTTGGGATTGTTAATTGCAATCCCACTACGGTTGCTAGAATCTGACTAACATCTCTAAAGAACAAACAGAAATTGGAAAACTATTCGCAAAGCTCCTAATCAATCAACAAAACCAAACAAGCAGCTCATATTTATCTTCATGGTTGAAATCCCCGCAGCTTTACACAGCAGTACATCAAAGAATGAACAGAACAGCCAATATTGAAATCAATATGACGAGCACACCATTAACCTGTCAAAATAAGGGGTCAGGACCCTCCAAAAACAAGGAGAAAATCAAAGCTCATTACAGACTACCCAGATACATCACATGAATGAAAAAAATAACAAATCATAATCCACCCATTTCGTCTGGAAGCGAAAAAAAAAAAACAGAAAAAAGAAGCATTACCATAAAAGAAAATCAACCCGTCCTGATTCAGACCAGGGATTAGAAAATAAAAATACTTCCACTCAGAGAAAACAAACAAAAGCTTAAGACTTTATAGGTACCCAGATGAGAAAACAATCTAAAGATCAAAACATTCGATACAAATAAAAGAACTGATAAACTCTCCAACAGCCAAACAGTGCAGCATACACCCAAAATAAGCAGTTAAATCCAGAAGCCCTAGAATCTCAATGATAATAGGAAAAAAAAAAAGTACAGATTCAAAGAGATCAAATCAAGAAAAAAAGAGAGCCCAAAATCATGAAAAGCAATTTAAAAAAAAATCAGAGAGAGAATCGAGAATTACCCAAAAGGAGAGGCCTGAAATCCACCAAAAATTAGAGACCAAACATTCGATCCCTATTTTTGCCAATTGAGAGAGAGAGAGAGAGAGAGAAAGAAAAGAAAAGAGAGGAAAGTAGCGTAACGGAGTGTGTTTTAAAGTGACGGCAGTGTTCGGGAGACACCTGCACCAGTTAGTTCCACCGTTTGGTAAACGGAGAGAAAAATGGACGGAAGCCGTTCGGTAACGGCGAAGGTGAGCAGAGGGAAGTGGAGTGAAGGAGTCGGGGTCAAAAGCGGCGTCTAACTTGGTAAAGTGTTAATTGCTCCCTCTTTTTTTTCCTCGTTAGGAAAAAGTGAACATTGTTATTGTTTTTTACAACATTTTGTTTGTCTACTGTGTTGTTTTGCTTGCCCCAAACAATAATCTATCATTTGTGTACCCAAAAAATAATCTTACCTCCCGAAAGTACATAATACACCCTCCAATAATTCGCTAGTAGTAGTCTCCACTAATGTGGGATTGGTCCAGGTAATAAGCGACTTAGTCTGCTTAAGTTAGGTTTTGGGTTCGAATCCTCGTGTACACAGTAAATTTTCATTGGGAGACTCACTCACCATACCCAGGCGCGCAACCCAGGTCGAACCAAATTAGTCGGGACAAAGCTCCAAGTACCGGATGGGAAACAAAAAAAATAATTCGCTAGTCTCCATATGACGAAAGGGCAATTTGTTGTATATCAACAGGGATGAACTTAGTTGATTGGATTTTGATGGTATTGAATTTCTCATAATTCGGCTGGGTCAAATCCCTGTTTTTGGGCCTGGATATCGGAAATCTCGGTAATAATCCACCGTTGATAAGTCCTTTACCAGATCTACGATATTCACTTCAAATGAGATTTGATATCTGGCTAAATCCATCTTGATAGCCCACGGCTATATAAGAGTCCACGACTCCTCAAGTATCAAGTAACGACTCTCGATCTCCCTCTCTCGACTTTAATCTATAACTACTAACTTAAGCATCAAAGTACCTTTGGGGTATAGACACCTTGGATCCCCCGAGCCCACGAGATTTGACATCTGGCCGAATCCGTCTTGATAGCCCCACCATACAACGACTCTTGATCTCCCTCTCTCGAGCCTATTCTATACTTATCATTTCACCTTGGATTTCCAAATCCATGTGTATTCGTTTTGCAGATGACACTTGAACTATGCACTTCTACCATGTCATCAGACTTCAATCAACATTGGTAACGATAAGCATTCGGTGAATTCTATGATCTATCCTCGAACTAGATTGTGAGAATCTCCTCCCAGCCTAATGGTTAATGCATTCTTCTTTTTTCTCCCCATTTGGTATTCAGAGCTTTGCCCCGACTAATCTGAATAGCGCACCTAGTTGTGGTGGGTGAGTCTCCCGATGGAGATTTTTAGCATACACGAGGACTCGAACCCGAGGTCTCACTTAAGCAGAATCAAGCCGCTTACCACATGGACCACCCCACATTGGTGGGATTAATGCATTTTTCATCCCGTGGTTAATTGTAATTTGATTATATTTTATCCTTTTTAATTAATATATCAAATTTGTTTTTTTTTCAATAATCCACCAGAGATGCAAAGAGGATGACGTGCCAATTGACAACATGCCAATTCAATTGGCCCTTTATCTACACCCCACTAGAATCAGCCCACCATGATTATTTTTAGACGCGAATATATTGGGATTTCGTTTAGTGTAAAATCAATTTTGAAAAAAAAAAAAAGATATGGGTGAGTTGTTAGAAATAACTTGCTTAATGGAAAGAATTTTCATGAATGAAGGGGAAGATGAAGAAGATGGGAAGAAGAAGAGATAGAGAGGGGAAGAAGAGCTGGTGATGCTCGGTTTTTCATTTCTCATCAGCTGTAATGAATTCTTTACATGTATATATAGGAAGGAACAAATAGTGGGAGGGGACCAGGTTGTTGTACCCATATACAATGACATACACGTTGTATTTTTCATAACACTCCCCCTTGGATGTCATTGTATATTGGGTAGAATACGCTTAGGGAGTACCGCCTCATTAAAAACCTTACCAAGAAAAATCCATTGGGATAAAAACTTGGTGAAGGGAAAAAGAGTGCAGTGCGTATTCTATTCCCCCTCATTTTGGCCTCTTTTGATCTCTTGATGTCGTTGCATGCCAATCATCCTTGTCAATTTTGGTGACGTGTGCTTTGTCCGATCACTTTTGATGTATCATTGCTCTAATTGGACAGTGTTGGCAGCATTTTCTTCATAATTTGTTGTTGGAGCATTTTTCTTGCCATCTTGCTTTTGTGGTCCCGATGATATAGTAATTTCATGTGTAAACTTGTAGCAGATGTCCGTCTGTGCTTTTGTGGATCAAATAAAGGACCTGCATCTGCAAAGGCCAACTATATTCTCTTCGGGTTTACAGGGTTAACATAATACCGTATCGGTTATACCCCGAAGATAAAAATAAAGTTACATCTTGCCAATAGGCTTAAGTCAAAAGCTTCAGGCTTTATGTTCCTAGCAATATAGATTTCACTTAGATAGGGTACTTTAGGACCAATCTAATTCTTTATGAGATTTTTCATCTCAAAATATAGCACGACATTTGGAAGCTTCTCCAGGAGTTCCAATAATATTTAAACACAAAATAATGAAAAATTACATATAGATATGAAAAAACAACATAAGAAATAATAAATTCATGCATACTCAAAATATTTTAAATCATGTAAAGATCAATTCAGCTTAATTTTGTATATTCCTGGGAATTAGTTGCTTCAAGCAACCTGAATCCTTCAGGGATTCTCATGCATATGTCATGACTTATGGATCCATATAAATATAGGCTGTAATAACATTCATTTGATGCATTACTAATTCTTTCATATATCTTCATATATTGCCAGACTTATTAAACACTTAAAATAATTGCATCCACCACAAGGGAGTTTATCTCCTCATAATTAAATACCAGGTCGTAGAGCAAAACCTTGTGCGACATGCGACAAGCCGTGCTTTGTGCGACAAACTGTGCTTTATATTTCACTATTTCCCCATTTTTCGCACAAACACCTTTTATAATCGACCGGTTTTATACCACTGTTGTACGAACTACAGGTCCGAGAAATTCCTCGCTTCACAAGAGAGTCTAACACAACCTTAATTATATTTCTTTATTTTGGCCAATCATTCTGCGCCTACATTCATCAAAAGATGTAGGTTTCAGGATCCTTATTTTCTTTCATAATATTTAGCGCTATAAAACAAATATTCCGTCGACGGTTATTTCACGTCGGTTCCATCATATTCCTGACACTATAATTGAGATCTCATTATTTTCACTTATTTCAGGTACCTGAGTTACTTTTGGAACTTTATCTATTGTGTCAGTAAAACCAACCTCTTCTGGAGGACTTTTAATTTGAACCTCTACTGGAGGTCTTACTTTCTTATTGGGGCCATCTGATATCTTTGCTCCTTTTTCTCTATCGAGAAGTTTTCTCTGGAACCAAGCATATTCTACACTTCTGGCGCACTTTAGATTCATTTGCATACAATAATTGTTCTTCAGGAATATCAATTTGAACAAGAGCATATGCAGCTGGTATATAAAATTTGGTCACATTATTTAAATGTGTCTGGCAATTGCATATCAATTTCCTACAAATGAATCATCTTTTGAACTTCAAGTTCATACTAATTTATTCGAGGATCAAAAACTAATGATTGATAAAGCATTTCAATAATCTCTTGATCCAGCTGCTTATTCTCTCCCCCTGATGTTGGGTAAAACATCAATTAATAAGCAAATCTTACTATAAATAAATCTCCAATCTCTTGTCATAGGTTTCAATTACTTTTGTAATTTATGGAGATACATACCCAACGTAGATTCCCAATCTTCTTTAAAGGACCATTTCACAACCCTATGGTGGAACATAATATACTAAATAACCGATGGTCCGAAGATGGGAGATACTAAGTATGTGACCATTAATCAGTTAAATGGGGGGATCTTATAACATCATGTTGGCTTGATACACTCAAGTGTTGCTGCATATAAAATACTATTTTCTCAAACAGTAATATTTCATCAATAGTCCTGCAATCAATTGTCAATGTTCCCCCAGAT